>JAEIFO010000954.1:0-13760 GCA_018903695.1 Zaprionus gabonicus | reverse complement strand
CTTGAGCTGTTATTGTTGTGGCCTTTGATGCTGTTGTCATTCAGCGCAATCTGGACGGTTTCTGTTAGAGCAGGGAAGGTACAGTGGTAACTGTAACTGGTAACTCTGGCGGACTACGTCTTGAAGACACGGGATAGTACCCATAGCCAATCAGAGTGTTCTGGGCCAACAGCAATCCACCGTTGGAAGGAACAAGGCCTGGGAGGAGTACGTCGGCAGAGACGTCGGTCCCCAGAACAAAGGAGACTCTGGACTTTTCCAACGAGGTGGGCATGCGGCTATATGGACTGCAGCGTCAACAGCACGCGCACCTCGAAAGTTTTGCCGGCCACGTCCAGGTTGACTATGGCCGTCGGCAGCATGCTGACTGCCATAGAGGGGGATGTCGCCAGGGACTCCGAAGGTGGAAGAGGCTACGCTTGTAGCGTGGTTGTCTGCGTCTCGGGCTGGTTATTGGAAGGTGGAGAAGGGTATGGTGGCCCTTCCCGCATGTGCGACAGGTGCCACCACCCTTGGAATGTTCATGGGCAAGGCAGCTCGGGCAGTATTTGTTGATCAAAACTACCCGAAGACGCTTCTCCGCAGCCAGACGCAGAAATCGTTGGCTCTTCTTTAGTGCATGGACTCCTCTGCTGACACTGCATCGGAAGGAATTCACTCCTTTGGGTTTGGCTGGTGTTTGTGCCTTGCGTGGTGCTATCTCACTAATCTGAAAGGATGAATCTGGATATATGGATTAGTATTTGAGAGCATATATCCACTATACCGACGGGTCTAAAACTGATCAGGGGGTTGTAGCCGGGATACATGGTCCCAACTCCAAAACCTCGATTGCCATGGGTAAGTGGCCCACGGTCTTTCAATCCGAGGTTCATGCCATTGAGTTCTGCTGCCGTCTTATCCTTGAGAAGGGGATGAGAGGAGCGAACATTTACATCTTCTCGGACAGCCAAGCTGCCATACTAGCCCTCTCCTCAAAGAGAGTAAGTTCACGTATGGTGGCTGACTGCCGGAACTGCCTCCAGAGGCTGTCCAAAAGAAACAAAGTTACCCTCCTTTGGGTACCTGGACACTCTGGGTTCCAGGGCAACGAGCTAGCGGATGAACTAGCGAGGGCGGGGTCATCAGCCTCTATGGTTGGCCCCGAACCCTTCTGCGGCGTGGGGTGGTCAACCATCTCATCCCTTGTGAAAACTTGGGCAGATAGGTTGACCGAACGCTATTGGTTCTTCCAACCAGGGATGAGGCAGGCTAGAGAGCTTACAAATCCCTCGGTTAAACGCAGAACAGACTCACTCTCCAGGAGAGATCTCTATCTCCTTGTTGGCTATCTCAGTGGCCACCATCTGGTGAACTATCACCTAACAAAAATGCGTCTATCCTCTGATGCAGAGTGCAGGCTCTGTAAAGAGGACGATGAAACCACCAAACACATACTGTGTGACTGTCCAGCCTTGGTTTGGAGTAGGAGGAAACATTTGCACGTGGAAATCGCAGTTCCCGAGCAAATTGTCCGTTCCTCGACGAAAGACCTGCTTGGCTTCATCAGGGAAGCAGAGGGCTTTTGTCAAGATAGGGAGAGCATTTAGGCACAAAAGACCATTCTGGTCGCAGTGCCTCGCGCCTTCTCTGCTGGGAGACTCCCTCTTTCAAATAATAATAATAATCCACTAATAGACATCACAAGGTAAGTAGGGTGTCTGGACTGTGTCCTCTAAAGGAAGTACTTCTAATTTTGCTACTGGCCTTTTGATGACGCCACGTGTGGTGAGGATGTCCACCATGCGAACAATGTCATCAGCGCCAGGATACGTATCGTGGATGCGGCCCAGGCGCCTTCCGTTGACTGGTAGGTTGTCTTCTTTGATAACTACCATATCGCCGACTAGGAGGTTTCTCGTTGGAAGTTGCCATTTGGAGCTCTTAGCAAAACTGTTGATCCAGAGCCTTAAGTCGCTGCCATCGGTTGATGATGGATATAGCGTCTTCTTGGATTTCAGGCTCTACAACGGACATGAGCGGACTGCCGATCAGAAAATGGCCAGGAGTGAAGGCTAAAAGATCGGTGGGGCTCTCGGATATAGGGGAAATCGGCCTGGGGTTAAGGCACACTTCGACCTTGCAAAGGAGTAAGGATAATTCCTTAAAAGAGTACTTAAGTGAAGAAGCGAACTTGTGGAAGAGCGTTTTGAAGCTCTTTACTCCAGCTTCCCATAAGCCACCCATATTTGGTGCGCTGGGATGATTAAAGTGCCATGCGAGATTTTGATGGCTGTATTTAGTGTCTAAATCAACCTTCACTGTTTTCATAAAATCTGTTGAGAGGGTTTTGGAGGCTCCGATGAACGTCTTTCCGTTGTCGGAATATACGTGATTGGGGCAGAAAGGTTAGGTCCGAGGTTGCTTCTAAATGTATGGCCTTTGTGCTGAAGCACACGAAGACACATAATTAGCCCTTGGAACCAGTGAAATTTTTGATTTCGAAATGACCAGCGAAATCGAGTCCCGTGTGGGTGAAAGGCCGAGAGAACGAAACTCTCGCAGAGGGCAAAGTACCCATGAGTTGAAATTGCAACTTTTTCTGTTGGAGGATGCAAACTCGACAAGAGTTGATTGTGGCTTTCAGTAAGTTCGAAGTTTCGGAATCCAGTAGCATGATCTGATGAGACGCATCATTAATTGATTTCCACCGTGGAGGGAGATACGATGCGTAAAACGGACGAGGAGGTGTGAAAAGGTACAAGAGTACGGAAGGATGACAGGGTGCCGCTCATCGTAGCTTGAGGATATCATAAAAGTGTTTAATAATTAAACAAAACAATCGTGTTTAATTTTTTTTACTGAACCCTCGATCTGAATTCGTAAATATATACACAACATACAAGTTAACACTCCAGCTGCACAGCAACGAGAAGCGCAACCTCTCAAGAGGTAAAGTTACATAAGTAATGTGCCATTGCTCAGCATTCCAAAACCGCCACATCCACCGCGGCCGACTGCAGGAACCGGACGCTAGCAGCGACAACACCAGCACCAGCAGCGTCAACACCAGCAGCGGCAGCGACAGCACCAGCGACCGTTCCGGCGCCAAACGCCACGTTTTCGGTCAACGTTGGAAGCAGCGGACCGGGCCACAAATGGATAGCCCCGTACGAGTTGGCTGACCGTGTCCGGGCGTAGCCTTTAATGGCGATGCGACCGATCCCTGGGGATTCATCGAGCAGCTAGAGGAGAAAGCGGCGCTGTACAGCATCGACGTGCAACAACTACCACAAGCAGTTCCAACGTGCTAAAGGCCCAGGCCGAGGATTGGTTTAGAGTCAACACTCTCTACCAAGTCACCTGGGAAGAATTCAAACAGGAATTCATGGACTTCTTTCTCCCCCCGCGCTATTTTCAACGACTCGAGGACGACATCAGAAGCCGAACCCAAGGAGTTGCAGCGACAAGAGACAAACCATTTGGCCCAACGAAGAGAAGACCCGAAGTCCCCGAATCCGCCAACAACACGGAACACAATGGCGACAACAACGACAACGATGGCAGCTTCCGACACCACTAGGAGCCACCAAGAGCGATGCACAGCGATTGTGCCATAACTGCGCATAACCCGGACACATGCAGGGATTGCGGACGACATGGTGTGCGCACAGTGGACTGGTGTCGACGGACCACTTCGGGAAATGCTGCGCGTCTTCAGCCGAGAGAGAACAGTTCGGAGACGCCGCACCACAGTTCCCAGGAATAGCACCTCTCAGGTGCAGTAATGGCCGAGAATAGATAGGAATAGATTTCCTGTGCGGCATCGAAGCGACCCTGGAGTGTGGCCAAGCAAAACTACGCTTGCAGAACAAACTGGAGGAGGCAGCACCGACGCCCGGGACACGCCGATGAGCAGCAGAGGACCCAGTGGCCCAGGACAACCTTAGCGCGGTTCTACCACCGACTTGCCCCATGGCACGTCGGAAGAACCCCTTTAGGCGATCCGGGACCCAGGCCGATGCACACACACAGTGCGCGGAGACACGATCAGGCGGGCGAGGCGAGGTTGACCAGCAGCCAGGAGCATCACGAGAGAGACCCGAGAAACTACCCAGGACACGAGAGGCATACCAGCAGGAACCAGAGCAACTAACCAGGACACGAAGAACACAACAGCAGGAATCTACGGGACCACCGAGCAAACGAGGTGAGGTGCGTCAACACGAGTCAACGGGACCACCGAGCGAACGAGGCGAGGTGCGTCAACACGAGTCAACAGGACCACCGAGCGAACGAGGCGAGGTCCGTCAACATGAGTCAACGGGACCACCGAGCGAACGAGGCGAGGTGCGTCAATACGAGTCAACAGGACCACCCAGCGAACGAGGCGAGGTGCGTCAGCCAGGATCTACGTGGTCACCGAGCAAACGAAGCGAGGTGCACCATCAAGGATCAATAGAACAACCGGAACAACGAAGCAGTGCAGACGATCATGTGGGAGACCCGACTAAGCGACGCCGTAGGAGACGGCCCACGACTAGCCACGCCGCCTTGCGGGGCGTCGAGGCACAAGAAGCAAGTATGGCTACAGATGAAGAACAGGTGGAGGCCTTTCTACAGTCTGAGCTAGCCCAGTTTGATGGTCTGATGGGGGTGTCATCCATCACGCAGCACACCATCACCATGCGGGATGAGTACCCTATCAAACAGAGGTACTACCCGAAAAATCCGGCCATGCAAAAGATCATCAACGAACAAGTCGAAAAACTTTTGCGAGATGGGAGAATCGAGCCATCCAGGAGCCCATACAGTGCACCCATTGTACTCGTTGGTAAAGAGACGGGAGAGATGCGAATGTGTGTGGATTATTGCCAGCTAAACGCGAAATTCATTCCAGACGCCTACCCGTTGCCACGGATCAACCACATCTTAGAGAAACTCAAGGACGCAAAATATATATCCACGCTGGACTTAAAGAGCGGGTATTGGCAAATACCTATGGCCCGGAGCAGCAGAGAGTACACTGCGTTTACTGTGCCCGGCAGAGGCCTTTTTCACTGGAAGGTGATGCCATTTGGATTGCACTCGGCCCCGGCTACGTTTCAACGCGCACTGGATGGAGTCATCGGGCCGGATATGGAACCACACGCGTTCGCATATCTCGATGATATCATCGTAGTGGGGCGTTCCCCTGCAGGAGCATGTGGATAACCTTCGAGAGGTGTTTCGGCGGCTCCGAAACGCGACCTTGCGCCTGAATAAGGCCAAATGCAGCTTCTTCAAGAAAAGTATCATCTACCTCGGGCATCAGGTCAGTGAAGGTGGCATACACACCGATCCTGGCAAGATCGCCGCGATCAAGGAGCTCCAGCCGCCAACAACCGTCAAAGAATTACGGAGATGTCTACGCATCGCGTCCTGGTACCGGCGATTTGTGCCAAACTTCACCACCCTGGTACAACCCATGTCATCGTTGCTGAAGAAGGGCCGCAAATGGGTGTGGAGCGAGGACCAGCAGCGAGCGTTCGAGGCGTTGGAGACGAGTCTCACGCAAGCGCCAGTCCTAGCCTGCCCAGACTTTGCCGAGGGCTTCACACTCCAGACGGATGCGAGCGACATTGGATTGAGAGCCGTGCTGATTGCGGTGGTGGAATACACCATTTGAGCGACTTGTGGGGGCTTAGGCGCAAGCATCTGCGGCCACGGGCGTTCTGCACGACCAACGGCCGATCGCAAGGACTGCCGTGAGTGAAACGCTAGCTGGCAAGCGGGTGCGTGAGCGTGTGCTTTAACGGGTTGCGGTGGCAACCTGCGGTCACGGGCGTTCCGCGCGGCAAACGATCGACCGTGAGTGGCATCGTGAGCGGACGATAGCTGGCGAGCAGGGTGCGTGAGCGAGCACTTTAACAAGTTGCGGTGGTGGAATACGGACCAGAGCGACTTGTGGGAGTGCTAGCGAAAGCGCTTGCGGGCGCGGACGCTCCCCGCGATAAGTCACGGCTAGGCACGCGTGACACGCGACACACACACGTGAGCCCCAGGTAAACCACGTGGACCCACTGGCACGTGGCCAGCAAGTATGTGTTAACGACGTGGACCACGTGCATCTCGTATACCTTGTACATATCTCAGCAGGGCATGACCTGCTAGTAGCGCCCCCCTTACTAAAAGTCTACAAATTTTATGTATTTTTTTTTTAGGCCATGGATTTTAAAAAAATTCATGGTCTACTGTGTTTGTCGGAACGAGTTTGTGCGTAACAGGCAGAAGGAGGCATCTCCGACCCCTTAAACTATATATATTCTGAATCAGTATCAACAGCCGAGTCGATTGATGTCTGTCTGTCTGTCCGTCTGTCCGTCTGTCCGTCTGTCTGTCTGTATGAACACCTGGATCTCAGAAACTATAAGAGCTAGAGTCTTCAAATTTTGTGACAACATCCATGTATGTTGCAGTGTTTCAAAGTTTTTTTGAAATTTGGCCACGCCCCTTCCCGCCTCTGTAAATCAGTAATAACGATTTAATATACACAATATACACCCAACAACAAAAGTTGTACATTTCACATGACAAATACCTTGCCACGGGTGTTTTCTGAAAATTTCATAGAAATCGGACTAAAAATAAGTGAGATATGATCGGAATTAAACTCAATTTGAACGTATACTTATGCGCATATTAAGACCTAATTTATGCATCATACCGAAGTTCGAATCGTCGGACACACAGCATTTTACAAAACTTTTTATTTGCATAGAATGGTAACATAATTAGCTCAGAATGCAACTTTGCCGATCAATCAGTAAATGAGGCGGTGGCTTAGTGGTTGGAGTGGCGGACAGCGGTCCTGCGTGTGTGAGTTCGAATCCCATGTGCGGCCGGCTGGTAAAACTTTTTACTTTTCTTTTGGTTATTTTTAGGCCATGGATTTTAAAAAAATTCATTAGGCCATGGATTTTAAAAAAATTCATGGTCTACTGTGTTTGTCGGAACGAGTTTGTGCGTAACAGGCAGAAGGAGGCATCTCCGACCCCTTAAACTATATATATTCTGAATCAGTATCAACAGCCGAGTCGATTGATGTCTGTCTGTCTGTCCGTCTGTCCGTCTGTCTGTCTGTATGAACACCTGGATCTCAGAAACTATAAGAGCTAGAGTCTTCAAATTTTGTGACAACATCCATGTATGTTGCAGTGTTTCAAAGTTTTTTTGAAATTTGGCCACGCCCCTTCCCGCCTCTGTAAATCAGTAATAACGATTTAATATACACAATATACACCCAACAACAAAAGTTGTACATTTCACATGACAAATACCTTGCCACGGGTGTTTTCTGAAAATTTCATAGAAATCGGACTAAAAATAAGTGAGATATGATCGGAATTGAACTCAATTTGAAAGTATACTTATGCGCATATTAAGACCTAATTTACGCATCTTACCGAAGTTCGAATCGTCGGACACACAGCATTTTACAAAACTTTTTATTTGCATAGAATGGTAACATAATTAGCTCAGAATGCAACTTTGCCGATCAATCAGTAAATGAGGCGGTGGCTTAGTGGTTGGAGTGGCGGACAGCGGTCCTGCGTGTGTGAGTTCGAATCCCATGTGCGGCCGGCTGGTAAAACTTTTTATTTCAATTACTTTTCTTTTAGTTATTTTTTTATTCGTATAAGCTTAAATGAAAACTACAGTTATTTAATTAAATATCAATAAAAATAGTTTTCAAAAATTAAATCTCATGTTTTTTTTTTTTGCAATATTTAAGACAATCAATAAGTTACGAATGTTAGAGCGGGACGCCGATACATGCATGTCTGCATTTGCACATTTACGTTTCGGCGTCCCGCTCTAACACACATCAATTGCCGTATTCGGCGTATGTACGCAACTGTCAGATTTGTGCAACATTCGGCAAAGTTTATAACAGTGTTCTAATTAAATATGTTGCGAACCAAAAAATTTAAAACGTATTGTTTGTTACGCTTTAAAATTATTTAATAGAAAAGAAAGAAAAAAAGGAAAACATTTCACACATTGATGATCGCGGCAGGATTCGAACTAGAACACTGTCAAACATCGATGGTCTTCGAATCCGGCACACACTCCACTAAGCTACTATATAACTTCTGCGGCCGCCACTACTGTTTGACAAAAGCAAAAATGCATACATAAACTTATTGCACTCTCGCCCTACCTAATGCTTATAATTCTTGTATTCGCTTTTGCATTGTTGTGTTCTTCTTCTATCCGTCAATTAAATTTGTGCGTGTCGTTCGAATAAAATAATAAGAATATAAAGTTTATATTTTTAAATGCTTAATAATAATCCAAATAATGCAAAATTTTCATTATAAATAACGGAAAATAAAAGATACTATAATAATCCATGGCCTTCTACAGTCAGCACCTGACTGTAGCGTTCGACTGGTTTTTTTAGGCCATGGATTTTAAAAAAATTCATGGTCTACTGTGTTTGTCGGAACGAGTTTGTGCGTAACAGGCAGAAGGAGGCATCTCCGACCCCATAAACTATATATATTCTGAATCAGTATCAACAGCCGAGTCGATTGATGTCTGTCTGTCTGTCCGTCTGTCCGTCTGTCCGTCTGTCCGTCTGTATGAACGCCTGGATCTCAGCAACTATAAGAGCTAGAGTAATAAAATTTTGTGACAACATTCGTGTATATCCGGGTGTCTCAAAGTTTTTTTGAAATTTGGCCACGCCCCTTCCCGCCTCTGTAAATCAGTAATAACGATTTAATATACACAATACACACCCAACAACAAAAGTTGTACATCTCACATGACAAATACCTTGCCACGGGTGTTTTCTGAAAATTTCATAGAAATCGGAGTAAAAATAATTCAGATATGATCCGAATTAAACTCAATTTGAACGTATACTTATGCCCATATTAAGACCTAATTTACACATCATACCGAAGTTCGAATCGTCGGACACACAGCATTTTACAAAACTTTTTATTTGCATAGAATGTTAACATAATTAGCTCAGAATGCAACTTTGCCGATCAATCAGTAGATGAGGCGGTGGCTTAGTGGTTAGAGTGGTGGACAGCGGTCCTGCGTGCGTGAGTTCGCCATGCGCGGCCGGCTGGTGAAACTTTTTATTTTTACTACTTTTTTTTTGGTTATTTTTTTATTCTTATAAGCTTAAATGAAAACTACAGTTATTTAATTAAATATCAATAAAAATAGTTTTCAAAAATTAAATCTCATGTTTATTTTTTTGCAATATTTAAGACAATCAATAAGTTACGAATGTTAGAGCGGGACGCCGATACATGCATGTCTGCATTTGCACATTTACGTTTCGGCGTCCCGCTCTAACACACATCAATTGCCGTATTCGGCGTATGTACGCAACTGTCAGATTTGTGCAACATTCGGCAAAGTTTATAAAAGTGTTCTAATTAAATATGTTGCGTACCAAAAAATTTAAAAGGTATTGTTTGTTAAGCTTTAAAATTAATTAATAGAAAAGAAAGAAAAAATGGAAAATATATCCGACATTGATCTCGGCAGGATTCGAACTCGAACATTGTCAACATCATTGGCATTCGGATCCGGCACACACCCCACTAAGCTACTATACAACTTCTGCGGACACCACTACTATTTGACAAAAGCAAAAATGTATACATAAACTTATTGCACTCTCGCCCTACCTAATGCTTATAATTCTTGTATTCGCTTTTGCATTGTTTATGCGTTCTTCTTCTTCTATCCGTCAATTAAATTTGTGCGTGTCGTTCGAATAGAATAATAAGAATATAAAGTTTATATTTTTATATGCCTAATAATAATCCAAATAATGCAAAATTTTCATTATAAATAACGGAAAATAAATTATACTATAATAATCCATGGCCTTCTACAGTCAGCACCTGACTGTAGCGTTCGACTGGTTTTAATTTACTTTTATAGTGTGTTACATTTTGGCCTCTATTATTTTCGTTATAATGTTTTTCATCTAGTGGTTCAATTGTGCATGTTTACTTAAAGGAGTTTTTGGATTTCGAGGGCGTTATAGGGGCTTGTCTATACTTTGTGTCAACTTCGTAAATTTGTCGGTTCTCATTAAGCTTGTTAATTTTGTTAAGTAGTTGTGAGTAGTATGAAGCTGGTATTTGTCCGGTTGTATTATGTTTAGTTTTATGGTTGTATGTGTATAAAATTTTTTCTATTCTTGTTTCCCTATTTTATCTATTATTTTCAGTATTCATTTTTTGTGGTTTTCCCATGTCGTTAAATATTCTAGTAAGGGCTCTTTTGGCTTCTAGTCAATCTCTACTATTTGTTTTTATAAGTGATGCAAATTTTGAATAAACGTCAATACAGGATAAATATTGCTGATTATCAATAGCATAAAAGTCAATTACGTAAAGTTCTCTTGGGTTATTTGTCTCTGGGGTTATTTCAAAAGAAAGTTTTGTTGGTCTGTGATCTGTTTTTGCGAGATTGCAGACTTTTTAGACCATCTCTTGATAAAGCCTAGGACACCCATGGCTTTATTGACCAAATTAGTTATATGATTGGAAAACTTTAGTTTTCGGTCCAAACGGACCCCCAGATCATCAACTAGTGGTGATTCTTTCCAAGGCACAACCACGAAGAGTATTAGAAGCAAACTTCGGACGGCCTCGAGAGAATGTCATCAGCTTGCATTTAGAGCTGTTCAGGTTTAAAAAATTTGAACAACACCAAGATTTGAAACTATTTAGGTCGGTTTGTAAGTTTGAGTGGTCGACTTTAAATTGGTAGCAAAGCTTTACATCATCCGCATACATAAGAGTACGGTAGTTACGTATGACCAAGGGAAGGTCATTAATGAAAAGCGTAAAAAGTAGGGGACCGAGATGACTCCCCTGACGAACACCAGATGTGGCATGAAGTGGGTTTGAAAGGTTTTAAAGAGGACTCTTTGAGTTCTATCAGCCAGATAGCTTACAATCCAACTAAGTAGTTTAGGTGAAAAACCTAGAAGGTCAAGCTTATGTGCCAGAAGGGAATGATTCACTGAGTCAAAAGCTTTACTAAAATCAGTATAAATACCATCAGTTTGAAGATTTTCCTGAAATTCTATTACCACGAAGGATGTCAGCTCAAGCAAGATTGTCGTAGTAGAACGACTTTTAATGAAACCGTGGATTAGCTATTTTTTTTATATATTTTTTAGATAAGCTTGACTTTAAATTTAATAACCGTGATAACTCTCTTGTAAACCATGGCGGCTTACTCGAGGAAGTTACATAAAAACACGGAACACAAGTATTTAAAACGTAGTTAATTGTGTTATAAAAAATATTGGTCGCTACTAAAATATCAGTAGACGAATACAATTCTGACCAATCAAATTGGGAAATCATCCCATTTAATAAGTTATAATCTGCTTTCCTAAAGCAGCGTACACGATAACACAGTTTTTCATGTTTATTCATACATGCACCAAAATCAAAATTAACTTCAAGAGTGGGATGGTAAGGATTCTCAGGAAGAGAAAGTGGTTGTGCCTTGTTTAGACTCATTCTAGATGTATCCGAGACAAAGCATAAGCCTAACGATCTGTTACTACTGTTTAAGACATGATTGACCTGTGACAATGACATGTCAAACAGACCGTCAAAAAGGTCATGTTGCAAATAGACTGATAATTCCGACGACGGCGGAATATAAGAACAGGTTATATAATGAAAATAACCGGGAATTTTTTGTAATTTTACACAGAGTAATTCAATGCCAAATTGAATCTCCGGTTCTAGAAGTTCCGAGTTGATGGTGGAATCAACTGCAATTAGAACTCCACCACCACGTCGGTCAGGTCGATCACACCTGTAGGTTGTGTACTTATTTGGAAAGACTTCGGAGTTCTGGATCTCCGGCTTTAACCAAGTCTCAGTAAACACAACAATTTGAGAAGAAAAAGCAAGGCTGTTTAAGTATAAATTTTAAAGTTTAGTACAGAGACCTCTAACATTTTGATATGAAAAAGTTAAGAAGCTTGTTATTTTTTTTTGTTTGATTTTTTTGGGCTGTTGCTAGAGAGGGGAAAGAAAGTTTAATCGGTGGGCGATTTTTCCTTTTCCTTGCTTCAAACTCTTTGACCATTACATGTTCCGGCCAAAATTGAGCCAAACATATAATGCCTAAGAGTTCGTTTGGGGCGCTTATTTTGAAGGATGATATGTCCCTCTCTTCATCTGTCAATTGAGTTTGCGCGTTTCGTTCGAATAAAATAATAAGAATACAAATTACATACTTTTAAATGCTTGATAATAATAAAGCCAAATTTCCATTACAAATAACGGAAAATAAATGATACACGGTATACTATGATAACACAGGCAAAAAAAAGTGTTATGATCTGGGTATGCGGCATATGCAGTTCTATGTCAAAAATTCTCCATCACGTCTGGATTTCGACTTAACCTCAAAAAACTGAAACGCCTTTAAATATCCCCCAAAAGATATAGAATCATGATCTGCGCATGCGATATATGCTTTAATGTGTATTTTGACCTTCTAAGTCCGAATTTACACTAGATGTTTAAGTTTCGATTTAACCTCAAAAAACTCGATACTTAGACTCCAACTCAGACCTGACTGTAGCGTTCGCCTGGTTTTTGTTTGATTTCAATTGGGCTGTTGCTAGAGTAGGCAAAGAAAGTTTAATCGGTGGGCGGTTTTTCTTTTTCCTTGCTTCGAACTCTTTAACCATTACACATGATCCGGCCAAAATTGAGCCATATGCCCAAGAGTTCGTTTTGGGCACTTATTTTGAAGGATGATATGTCCCTCTCATAAGAAAACTTAAATTTTTTCCCTTTTATATCGACGGCTTGAGTTTTAGCTTGAATATAAGCTTTAACATCATTTTATGTGAGATCAGGGGCAAGCCTAGAAAAAAAATTTGTATTTTTTGTGGAGGCGCCTCAGGTATATTTCCAGAGCAGAGGCTCTCTTCTGGTAAGCCAGAACTTGAACACGACTTAGGTAACACTATTTCTTGTGGCACGGGCAACGAGCCACAGCGGACATAACGGAATATTTAGGCGTCACTGGTTGCATACACTCAATGACATTTTCGGGAATCGAAATTGATTTAGCCGCTGATCTCGTTATCATCGGGGGATTGGTGAACGACATTAACGGCTGTGTCATTGGCGTACCTGACTGGTCAATTATAGGGAGCCGGGTGGCGATAATAGGCTCCTCTATGCGGGTGGATTTTTTTCGCTTTGGGGATTCGTTCAATAACTTAAGGTTATTGAAAGATGAATCGCCCGCTGAGGACTGGTCGGATAGTGTGCGAAAACTTCCGAGCAGTTCCCTAAATCCAATCTTTGTTTGCCGCATAAACGAACAAATTTCGCCCTCCACCTCCCTACACATATGGCAGCAATAACGCAACCCAGTGCGCTTGGCTACGGCATCAGCCGTCGGGCCAGAAAAACCGGCACACTTCGCGTGTACTAAGTTATCACAGAGCCAACACGAAATGCTTGGCTGGGCAGCCGTCACCTCCTTAAGGCAGGATTTTTTAAAACAAATTAAAGCGTCCATTAAAGGTATGTGCAAGGGAAAAAAATTTTTCGCGCGCAAAAGGCAGAGAGCAGATAGAGCAAAACGATCAAGCATGCCTTGATTCGGTAGCTAGAAGCCCAGATTGGAGCTTGATTCTAAGAAGACTCATTGCAGCGACTTCTTTTATTTTGATACGCAGCGGAGTCAAGTTGAGGATTGACTCTATT
>JAEIFO010000947.1:0-140170 GCA_018903695.1 Zaprionus gabonicus | reverse complement strand
CCTGTGCCTAGCCCTAGCCTGCCTAGCCTGTGCCTAGCCTGTGCCTGGGCCCAGCCTAAGCCTGTGCCAGCTAGCCTGTGCCCAGCCTGTGCCTAGCCTGTGCCTAGCCTGTGCCTAGCCCAGCCTAGGCCTAGCCAGGCCTAGCCTGTGCCTAGCCTGTGTCTAGCCTGTGTCCAGCCTGTGCCTAGCCCAGCCTAGCCCGTGTCTAGCCTGTGTCTAGCCTGTGTCTAGCCTGTGTCTAGCCTGTGTCTAGCCTGTGTCTAGCCTGTGTCTAGCCTGTGTCTAGCCTGTGTCTAGCCTGTGTCTAGCCTGTGTCTAGCCTGTGTCTAGCCTGTGTCTAGCCTGTGTCTAGCCCGTGTCTGAGCCTGTGTCTAGCCCAGGTCTAGCCTGTGTCTAGCCTGTGTCTAGCCTGTGTCTAGCCTGTGTCTAGCCTGTGTCTAGCCTGTGTCTAGCCTGTGTCTAGCCTGTGTCTAGCCTGTGTCTAGCCTGTGTCTAGCCTGTGTCTAGCCTGTGTCTAGCCTGTGTCTAGCCATGTGACTAGCCTCTGCCTAGCCTGTGCCCAGCCTGTACCTAGCCAGTGCCTGAACTGTGCCTGGCCAGTGCCTAGCCTATGTCTAGCCTGTGCTTAGCCAGTGTCTAGCCCAGTCCCAGCCAGTGTCTAGCCTGTGTCTAGCCTGTGCCTAGCCATTGTCTAGCCTCAGCCCAGCCAGTGTCTAGCCTGTGTCTAGCCTGTGTCTAGCCTGTGTCTAGCCTGTGTCTAGCCTGTGTCTAGCCTGTGTCTAGCCTGTGTCTAGCCTGTGTCTAGCCTGTGTCGAGCCTGTGTCTAGCCTGTGTCTAGCCTGTGCCTAGCCTGTGTCTAGCCCGTGTCGAGCCTGTGTCTAGCCTGTGTCTAGCCTGTGTCTAGCCTGTGTCTAGCCTGTGTCTAGCCTGTGTCTATCCTGTGTCTAGCCTGTCTCTAGAATGTGGCTAGCTTGTGTCTAGTCTGTGTCTAGTCTGTGTCTAGCCTGTGTCTAGCCTGTGTCTAGCCTGTGTCTAGCCTTTGTCTAGCCTGTGTCTAGCATGTGTCTAGCCTGTGTCTAGCCTGTGTCTAGCCTGTGTCGAGCCTGTGTCTAGCCTGTGTCTAGCCTGTGCCTAGCCTGTGTCTAGCCTGTGCCTAGCCTGTGTCTAGCCTGTGTCTAGCCTGTGTCTAGCCTGTGTCTAGCCTGTGCTTAGCCTGTGTCTAGCCTGTGTCTAGCCTGTGTCTAGCCTGTCTCTAGAATGTGGCTAGCCTGTGTTTAGTCTGTGTCTAGTCTGTGTCTAGCCTGTGTGTAGCCTGTGTCTAGCCTGTGTCTAGCCTTTGTCTAGCCTGTGTCTAGCATGTGCCTTGCCTCTGCCTAGCCTGTGCCCAGCCTGTACCTAGCCAGTGCCTAGGCTTGTAGCCTAGCCAGTGCCTAGCCTATGTCTAGCCTGTGCTTAGCCAGTGTCTAGCCTGTGCCCAGCCAGTGTCTAGCCTGTGTCTAGCCTGTGCCTAGCCATTGTCTAGCCTGTGCCCAGCCAGTGTCTAGCCTGTGCCTAGCCTGTGCCTAGCCTGTGCCTAGCCTGTGCCTAGCCTGTGTCTAGCCTGTGTCTAGCCTGTGTCTAGCCTGTGTCTATCCTGTGTCTAGCCTGTGTCTAGCCTGTGTCTAGCCTGTGCCTGGCTTGTGGCTAGCTTGTAGCCTAGCCTGTGCCTAGCCTGTGCCTAGCCTGTGCCTAGCCCGTGCCTAGCCTGTGCCTAGCCTGTGCCTAGCCTGTGCCTAGCCTGTGCCTAGCCTGTGCCTAGCCTGTGCCTAGCCTGTGCCTAGCGTGTGCATAGCTTGTGGCTAGCCTCTGCCCAACCTGTGTGCCTAGCCTGTGTCTAGCCTGTGTCTAGCCTGTGCCTAGCCTGTGCCTAGCCTGTGCCTAGCCTGTGCCTAGCCTGTGCCTAGCCTGTGCCTAGCCTGTGTCTAGCCCGTGTCTAGCCTGTGCCTAGCCTGTGTCTAGCCTGTGTCTAGCCTCTGTCTAGCCTGTGTCCAGCCTGTGTCTAGCCTGTGTCTAGCCTGTGTATAGCCTGTGTCTAGCCTGTGTCTAGCCTGTGCCTTGCCTGAGACTGGCATGTGGATAGCCTGTGCCTACCCAGTGCCTAGCCAATGCCTACCCAGTGCCTAGCCTGTGCCTAGCCTGTGCCTAGCCTGTGCCTAGCCTGTGCCTAGCCTGTGCCTAGCCTGTGCCTAGCCTGTGCCTAGCCCGTGCCTAGCCTGTGCCTAGCCTGTGCCTAGCCCAGCCTAGCCCAGCCTAGCCTAGCCCAGCCTGCCTAGCCCCGAGCCTAGCCTGTGCCTAGCCTGTGCCTAGCCTGCGCCTAGCCTGTGCCTAGCCTGTGCCTAGCCTGTGCCTAGCCTGTGCCTAGCCTGTACCTAGCCTGTGCCTAGCCTGTACCTAGCCTGTGCCTAGCCTGTGCCTAGCCTGCGCCTAGCCTGTGCCTAGCCTGTGCCTAGCCTGTGCCTAGCCTGTGCCTAGCCTGTGCCTAGCCTGTGCCTAGCCTGTGCCTAGCCAGTGTCTAGCCTTTGTCTAGCCTGTGCATAGCCAGAGTCTAGCCAGTGTATAGCCTCTGTCTAGCCTGTGTCTAGTCTGTGTCTTGACGGTGTCTAGCCTGTGCCTAGCCTGTGCCTAGCCTGTGCCTAGCCTGTGCCTAGCCTGTGCCTAGCCTGTGCCTAGCCTGGGCCTAGCCTGTGCCTAGCCTGTGCCTAGCCTGTGCCTAGCCTGTGCCTAGCCTGTGCCTAGCCTGTGCCTAGCCTGTGCCTAGCCTGTGCCTAGCCTGTGCCTAGCCTGTGCCTAGCCTGTGCCTAGCCTGTGCCTAGCCTGTGCCTAGCCTGTGCCTAGCCTGTGCCTAGCCCGTGCCTAGCCTGTGCCTAGCCCGTGCCTAGCCTGTGCCTAGCCTGTGCCTAGCCTGTGCCTAGCCTGTGCCTAGCCTGTGTCTAGCCTGTGTCTAGCCTGTGTCTAGCCTGTGTCTAGCCTGTGTCTAGCCTGTGTCTAGCCTCTGTCTAGCCTGTGGCTTGCCTGTGTCTAGCCTGAGTCTAGCCTGTGTCTAGCCTGTGTCTAGCCTGTGTCTAGCCTGTGTCTAGCCTGTGTCTAGCCTGTGTCTAGCCTGTGTCTAGCCTGTGTCTAGCCTGTGTCTAGCCTGTGTCTAGCCTGTGTCTAGCCTGTGTCTAGCCTGTGTCTCGCCTGTGTCTACCCTGTGTCTAGCCTGTGTCTAGCCTGTGTCTAGCATGTGTCTAGCCTGTGTCTAGCCTGTGTCTAGCATGTGTCTAGCCTGTGTCTAGCCTGTGTCTAGCCTGTGTCTAGCCTGTGTCTAGCCTGTCTCTAGCCTGTCTCTAGAATGTGGCTAGCCTGTGTCTAGTCTGTGTCTAGCCTAGGTCTAGCCTGTGTCTAGCCTGTGTCTAGCCTGTGTCTAGCCTGTGTCTAGCCTGTGTCTAGTCTTTGTCTAGCCTGTGTCTAGCATGTGTCTACCCTCTGCCTAGCCTGTGTCTAGCCTGTGTCTAGCCTGTGTCTAGCCTGTGTCTAGCCTGTATCTGGCCTGTGTCTAGCATGTGTCTAGCCTGTGTCTAGCCTGTGTCTTGCCTGTTTCTAGCCTGTGTCTAGCCTGTGTCTAGCCTGTGTCTAGCCTGTGCCTAGCCTGTGCCTAGCCTGTGTCTAGCCTGTGTCTAGCCTGTGTCTAGCCTGTGTCTAGCATGTGCCTAGCCTCTGCCTAGGCTGTGCCTAGCCTGTACCTAGCCAGTGCCTAGCCTGTGTCTAGCCTGTGAATAGCCTGTTTCTAGCCTGTGTCTAGCCTGTGTCTAGCCCTGTGCCTAGCCTGTGCCTAGCCTGTGCCTAGCCTGTGCCTAGCCTGTGCCTAGCCTGTGCCTAGCCTGTGCCTAGCCTGTGCCTAGCCTGTGCCTAGCCTGTGCCTAGCCTGTGCCTAGCCTGTGCCTAGCCTGTGCCTAGCCTGTGCCTAGCCTAGCCAGCCTAGCCTGTGCCTAGCCTGTGCCTAGCCTGTGCCTAGCCTGTGCCTAGCCTGTGCCTAGCCTGTGCCTAGCCTGTGCCTAGCCTGTGCCTAGCCTGTGCCTAGCGTGTGCATAGCTTGTGGCTAGCCTCTGCCCAACCTGTGCCTAGCCTGTGTCTAGCCTGTGTCTAGCCTGTGTCTAGCCTGTGTCTAGCCTGTGTCTAGCCTGTGTCTAGCCTGTGCCTAGCTTGTGCCTAGCCTGTGTCTAGCCTGTGTCTAGCCTGTGCCTAGCCTGTGTTTAGCCTGTGTCTAGCCTCTGTCTAGCCTGTGTCCAGCCTGTGTCTAGCCTGTGTCTAGCCTGTGTATAGCCTGTGTCTAGCCTGTGTCTAGCCTGTGCCTTGCCTGAGACTGGCATGTGGATAGCCTGTGCCTACCCAGTGCCTAGCCAATGCCTACCCAGTGCCTAGCCAATGCCTAGCCTTTGCCTAGCCTGTGCCTAGCCTGTGCCCTAGCCTGTGCCTAGCCTGTGCCTAGCCTGTGCCTAGCCTGTGCCTAGCCTGTGCCTAGCCTGTGCCTAGCCTGTGCCTAGCCTGTGCCTAGCCTGTGCCTAGCCTGTGTGCCTAGCCTGTGCCTAGCCTGTGCCTAGCCTGTGCCTAGCCTGTGCCTAGCCTGTGCCTAGCCTGTGCCTAGCCTGTGCCTAGCCTGTGCCTAGCCTGTGCCTAGCCTGTACCTAGCCTGTGCCTAGCCTGTACCTAGCCTGTGCCTAGCCTGTGCCTAGCCTGTCCCTAGCCTGTGCCTAGCCTGTGCCTAGCCTGTGCCTAGCCTGTGCCTAGCCTGTGCCTAGCCTGTGCCTAGCCTGTGCCTAGCCTGTGCCTAGCCTGTGCCTAGCCAGTGTCTAGCCTTTGTCTAGCCTGTGCATAGCCAGAGTCTAGCCAGTGTATAGCCTCTGTCTAGCCTGTGTCTAGTCTGTGTCTTGACGGTGTCTAGCCTGTGCCTAGCCTGTGCCTAGCCTGTGCCTAGCCTGTGCCTAGCCTGTGCCTAGCCTGTGCCTAGCCTGTGCCTAGCCTGTGCCTAGCCTGTGCCTAGCCTGTGCCTAGCCTGTGCCTAGCCTGTGCCTAGCCTGTGCCTAGCCTCTGCCTAGGCTGTGCCTAGCCTGTACCTAGCCAGTGCCTAGCCTGTGTCTAGCCTGTGAATAGCCTGTTTCTAGCCTGTGTCTAGCCTGTGTCTAGCCTGTGCCTAGCCTGTGCCTAGCCTGTGCCTAGCCTGTGCCTAGCCTGTGCCTAGCCTGTGCCTAGCCTGTGCCTAGCCTGTGCCTAGCCTGTGCCTAGCCTGTGCCTAGCCTGTGCCTAGCCTGTGCCTAGCCTGTGCCTAGCCTGTGCCTAGCCTGTGCCTAGCCTGTGCCTAGCCTGTGCCTAGCCTGTGCCTAGCCTGTGCCTAGCCTGTGCCTAGCCTGTGCCTAGCCTGTGCCTAGCCTGTGCCTAGCCTGTGCCTAGCCTGTGCCTAGCCTGTGCCTAGCCTGTGCCTAGCGTGTGCATAGCTTGTGGCTAGCCTCTGCCCAACCTGTGCCTAGCCTGTGTCTAGCCTGTGTCTAGCCTGTGTCTAGCCTGTGTCTAGCCTGTGTCTAGCCTGTGTCTAGCCTGTGCCTAGCTTGTGCCTAGCCTGTGTCTAGCCTGTGTCTAGCCTGTGCCTAGCCTGTGTCTAGCCTGTGTCTAGCCTCTGTCTAGCCTGTGTCCAGCCTGTGTCTAGCCTGTGTCTAGCCTGTGTATAGCCTGTGTCTAGCCTGTGTCTAGCCTGTGCCTTGCCTGAGACTGGCATGTGGATAGCCTGTGCCTACCCAGTGCCTAGCCAATGCCTACCCAGTGCCTAGCCAATGCCTAGCCTTTGCCTAGCCTGTGCCTAGCCTGTGCCTAGCCTGTGCCTAGCCTGTGCCTAGCCTGTGCCTAGCCTGTGCCTAGCCTGTGCCTAGCCTGTGCCTAGCCTGTGCCTAGCCTAGTGCCTAGCCTGTGCCTAGCCTGCCTAGCCCAGCCTGTGCCTAGCCTATGCCTAGCCTGTGCCTAGCCCTGTGCCTAGCCTGTGCCTAGCCTGGCCTAGCCTGTGCCTAGCCTGTGCCTAGCCTGTGCCTAGCCTGTGCCTAGCCTGTGCCTAGCCTGTGCCTAGCCTGTGCCTAGCCTAGCCTGTGCCTAGCCTGTGCCTAGCCTGTGCCTAGCGTGTGCATAGCTTGTGGCTAGCCTCTGCCCAACCTGTGCCTAGCCTGTGTCTAGCCTGTGTCTAGCCTGTGTCTAGCCTGTGTCTAGCCTGTGTCTAGCCTGTGTCTAGCCTGTGCCTAGCTTGTGCCTAGCCTGTGTCTAGCCTGTGTCTAGCCTGTGCCTAGCCTGTGTCTAGCCTGTGTCTAGCCTCTGTCTAGCCTGTGTCCAGCCTGTGTCTAGCCTGTGTCTAGCCTGTGTATAGCCTGTGTCTAGCCTGTGTCTAGCCTGTGCCTTGCCTGAGACTGGCATGTGGATAGCCTGTGCCTACCCAGTGCCTAGCCAATGCCTACCCAGTGCCTAGCCAATGCCTAGCCTTTGCCTAGCCTGTGCCTAGCCTGTGCCTAGCCTGTGCCTAGCCTGTGCCTAGCCTGTGCCTAGCCTGTGCCTAGCCTGTGCCTAGCCTGTGCCTAGCCTGTGCCTAGCCTGTGCCTAGCCTGTGCCTAGCCTGTGCCTAGCCTGTGCCTAGCCTGTGCCTAGCCTGTGCCTAGCCTGTGCCTAGCCTGTGCCTAGCCTGTGCCTAGCCTGTGCCTAGCCTGTGCCTAGCCTGTGCCTAGCCTGTGCCTAGCCTGTGCCTAGCCTGTGCCTAGCCTGTGCCTAGCCTGTACCTAGCCTGTGCCTAGCCTGTGCCTAGCCTGTACCTAGCCTGTGCCTAGCCTGTGCCTAGCCTGTGCCTAGCCTGTGCCTAGCCTGTGCCTAGCCTGTGCCTAGCCTGTGCCTAGCCTGTGCCTAGCCTGTGCCTAGCCTGTGCCTAGCCTGTGCCTAGCCTGTGCCTAGCCTGTGCCTAGCCTGTGCCTAGCCAGTGTCTAGCCTTTGTCTAGCCTGTGCATAGCCAGAGTCTAGCCAGTGTATAGCCTCTGTCTAGCCTGTGTCTAGTCTGTGTCTTGACGGTGTCTAGCCTGTGCCTAGCCTGTGCCTAGCCTGTGCCTAGCCTGCCTAGCCTGGCCTAGCCTGTGCCTAGCCTGTGCCTAGCCTGTGCCTAGCCTGTGCCTAGCCCAGCCTAGCCTGTGCCTAGCCTGTGCCTAGCCTGTGCCTAGCCTGTGCCTAGCCTGTGCCTAGCCTGCCTGCCTAGCCTGTGCCTAGCCTGTGCCTAGCCTAGCCTAGCCTGTGCCTAGCCTGTGCCTAGCCTGTGCCTAGCCTAGCCTGTGCCTAGCCTAGGGCCTAGCCTGTGCCTAGCCTGTGCCTAGCCTGTGCCTAGCCTGTGCCTAGCCTGTGCCTAGCCTGTGCCTAGCCTGTGCCTAGCTTGTGCCTAGCTTGTGCCTAGCTTGTGCCTAGCCTGTGTCTAGCCTGTGTCTAGCCTGTGTCTAGCGTGTGTCTAGCCTGTGTCTAGCCTGTGTCTAGCCTCTGTCTAGCCTGTGGCTTGCCTGTGTCAAGCCTGAGTCTAGCCTGTGTCTAGCCTGGGTCTAGCCTGTGTCTAGTCTGTGTCTAGCCTGTGTCTAGCCTGTCTCTAGAATGTGGCTAGCCTGTGTCTAGTCTGTGTCTAGCCTGTGTCTAGCCTGTGTCTAGCCTGTGTCTAGCCTGTGTCTCGCCTGTGTCTACCCTGTGTCTAGCCTGTGTCTAGCCTGTGTCTAGCATGTGTCTAGCCTGTGTCTAGCCTGTGTCTAGCATGTGTCTAGCCTGTGTCTAGCCTGTGTCTAGCCTGTGTCTAGCCTGTCTCTAGCCTGTCTCTAGAATGTGGCTAGCCTGTGTCTAGTCTGTGTCTAGCCTAGGTCTAGCCTGTGTCTAGCCTGTGTCTACCCTTTGTCTAGCCTGTGTCTAGCCTGTGTCTAGTCTTTGTCTAGCCTGTGTCTAGCATGTGTCTACCCTCTGCCTAGCCTGTGTCTAGCCTGTGTCTAGCCTGTGTCTAGCCTGTGTCTAGCCTGTGTCTAGCCTGTGTCTAGCCTGTATCTGGCCTGTGTCTAGCATGTGTCTAGCCTGTGTCTAGCCTGTGTCTTGCCTGTTTCTAGCCTGTGCCTAGCCTGTGTCTAGCCTGTGTCTAGCCTGTGCCTAGCCTGTGCCTAGCCTGTGTCTAGCCTGTGTCTAGCCTGTGTCTAGCCTGTGTCTAGCATGTGCCTAGCCTCTGCCTAGGCTGTGCCTAGCCTGTACCTAGCCAGTGCCTAGCCTGTACCTAGCCGGTGTCTAGCCTGTGCCTAGCCAGTGTCTAGCCTGTGCCTAGCCAGTGTCTAGCCTGTGCCCAGCCAGTGTCTAGCCTGTGTCTAGCCTGTGCCTAGCCTATGTCTAGCCTGTGCTTAGCCAGTGTCTAGCCTGTGCCCAGCCAGTGTCTAGCCTGTGTCTAGCCTGTGTCTAGCCTGTGCCTAGCCTGTGCCCAGCCAGTGTCTAGCCTGTGTCTAGCCTGTGCCTAGCCTGTGCCTAGCCTGTGCCTAGCCTGTGCCTAGCCTGTGCCTAGCCTGTGGCTAGCCTGTGGCTAGCCTGTGCCTCGCCTGTGTCTAGCCTGTGTCTAGCCTGTGTCTAGCCTGTGTCTAGCCTGTGTCTAGCCTGTCTCTAGCCTGTGTCTAGCCTGTCTCTAGCCTGTGGCTAGCCTGTGCCTAGCCTGTGTCTAGCCTGTGAATAGCCTGTTTCTAGCCTGTGTCTAGCCTGTGCCTAGCCTGTGCCTAGCCTGTGCCTAGCCTGTGCCTAGCCTGTGCCTAGCCTGTGCCTAGCCTGTGCCTAGCCTGTGCCTAGCCTGTGCCTAGCCTGTGCCTAGCCTGTGCCTAGCCTGTGCCTAGCCTGTGCCTAGCCTGTGCCTAGCCTGTGCCTAGCCTGTGCCTAGCCTAGCCTAGCCTAGCCTGTGCCTAGCCTGTGCCTAGCCTGTGCCTAGCCTGTGCCTAGCCTGTGCCTAGCCTGTGCCTAGCCTGTGCCTAGCCTGTGCCTAGCCTGTGCCTAGCCTGTGCCTAGCCTGTGCCTAGCCTGTGCCTAGCCTGTGCCTAGCCTGTGCCTAGCCTGTGCCTAGCCTGTGCCTAGCCTGTGCCTAGCCTGTGCCTAGCCTGTGCCTAGCCTGTGCCTAGCCTAGCCTAGCCTGTGCCTAGCCTGTGCCTAGCCTGTGCCTAGCCTGTGCCTAGCCTGTGCCTAGCCTGTGCCTAGCCTGTGCCTAGCCTGTGTCTAGCCTGTGTCTAGCCTGTGCCTAGCCTGTGCCTAGCCTGTGCCTAGCCTGTGCCTAGCCTGTGCCTAGCCTGTGCCTAGCCTGTGTCTAGCCTGTGTCTAGCCTGTCTCTAGCCCGTGTGTCTAGCCTGTGTCGAGCCTCTGTCTAGCCTGTGTCTAGCCTGTGTCTAGCCTGTGCCTAGCCTGCGCCTCGCCTGTGCCTAGCCTGTGTCTAGCCTGTGTCTAGCCTGTGTCTAGCCTGTGTCTAGCCTGTGTCGAGCCTGTGTCTAGCCTGTGTCTAGCCTGTGTCTAGCCTGTGTCTAGCCTGTGTCTAGCCTGTCTCTAGAATGTGGCTAGCCTGTGTCTAGTCTGTGTCTAGTCTGTGTCTAGCCTGTGTCTAGCCTGTGTCTAGCCTGTGTCTAGCCTTTGTCTAGCCTGTGTCTAGCATGTGCCTAGCCTCTGCCTAGCCTGTGCCCAGCCTGTACCTAGCCAGTGCCTGGACTGTACCTGGCCAGTGCCTAGCCTATGTCTAGCCTGTGATTAGCCAGTGTCTAGCCTGTGCCCAGCCAGTGTCCTGCCTGTGTCTAGCCTGTGCCTAGCCATTGTCTAGCCTGTGCCCACCCAGTGTCTAGCCTGTGTCTAGCCTGTGCCTAGCCTGTGCCTAGCCTGTGCCTAGCCTGTGCCTAGCCTGTGCCTAGCCTGTGTCTAGCCTGTGTCGAGCCTGTGTCTAGCCTATGTCTAGCCTGTGTCTAGCCTGTGCCTAGCCTGTGCCTCGCCTGTGCCTAGCCTGTGTCTAGCCTGTGTCTAGCCTGTGTCTAGCCTGTGTCTAGCCTGTCTCTAGCCTGTGTCTAGCCTGTGTCGAGCCTGTGTCTAGCCTGTGTCTAGCCTGTGCCTAGCCTGTGCCTAGCCTGTGTCTAGCCTGTGTCTAGCCTGTGTCTAGCCTGTGTCTAGCCTGTGTCTAGCCTGTGTCTAGCCTGTCTCTAGAATGTGGCTAGCCTGTGTCTAGTCTGTGTCTAGTCTGTGTCTATCCTGTGTCTAGCCTGTGTCTAGCCTGTGTCTAGCCTTTGTCTAGCCTGTGTCTAGCATGTGTCTAGCCTGTCTCTAGCCCGTCTGTCTAGCCTGTGTCGAGCCTGTGTCTAGCCTGTGTCTAGCCTGTGCCTAGCCTGTGCCTCGCCTGTGCCTAGCCTGTGCCTCGCCTGTGTCTAGCCTGTGTCTAGCCTGTGTCTAGCCTGTGTCTAGCCTGTGTCTAGCCTGTGTCTAGCCTGTGTCTAGCCTGTGTCTAGCCTGTCTCTAGAATGTGGCTAGCCTGTGTCTAGTTTGTGTCTAGTCTGTGTCTATCCTGTGTCTAGCCTGTGTCTAGCCTGTGTCTAGCCTTTGTCTAGCCTGTGTCTAGCATGTGTCTAGCCTGTCTCTAGCCCGTGTGTCTAGCCTGTGTCGAGCCTGTGTCTAGCCTGTGTCTAGCCTGTGCCTAGCCTGTGCCTCGCCTGTGCCTAGCCTGTGCCTCGCCTGTGCCTAGCCTGTGTCTAGCCTGTGTCTAGCCTGTGTCTAGCCTGTGTCTAGCCTGTGTCTAGCCTGTGTCTAGCATGTGCCTAGCCTCTGCCTAGGCTGTGCCTAGCCTGTACCTAGCCAGTGCCTAGCCTGTACCTAGCCGGTGTCTAGCCTGTGCCTAGCCAGTGTCTAGCCTGTGCCTAGCCAGTGTCTAGCCTGTGCCCAGCCAGTGTCTAGCCTGTGTCTAGCCTGTGCCTAGCCTATGTCTAGCCTGTGCTTAGCCAGTGTCTAGCCTGTGCCTAGCCAGTGTCTAGCCTGTGTCTAGCCTGTGTCTAGCCTGTGCCTAGCCTGTGCCCAGCCAGTGTCTAGCCTGTGTCTAGCCTGTGCCTAGCCTGTGCCTAGCCTGTGCCTAGCCTGTGCCTAGCCTGTGCCTAGCCTGTGGCTAGCCTGTGGCTAGCCTGTGCCTCGCCTGTGTCTAGCCTGTGTCTAGCCTGTGTCTAGCCTGTGTCTAGCCTGTGTCTAGCCTGTGTCTAGCCTGTCTCTAGCCTGTGTCTAGCCTGTGTCTAGCCTGTCTCTAGCCTGTGGCTAGCCTGTGCCTAGCCTGTGTCTAGCCTGTGAATAGCCTGTTTCTAGCCTGTGTCTAGCCTGTGCCTAGCCTGTGCCTAGCCTGTGCCTAGCCTGTGCCTAGCCTGTGCCTAGCCTGTGCCTAGCCTGTGCCTAGCCTGTGCCTAGCCTGTGCCTAGCCTGTGCCTAGCCTGTGCCTAGCCTGTGCCTAGCCTGTGCCTAGCCTGTGCCTAGCCTGTGCCTAGCCTGTGCCTAGCCTGTGCCTAGCCTGTGCCTAGCCTGTGCCTAGCCTGTGCCTAGCCTGTGCCTAGCCTGTGCCTAGCCTGTGCCTAGCCTGTGCCTAGCCTGTGCCTAGCCTGTGCCTAGCCTGTGCCCTGTGCCTAGCCTGTGCCTAGCCTGTGCCTAGCCTGTGCCTAGCCTGTGCCTAGCCTGTGCCTGTGCCTAGCCTGTGCCTAGCCTGTGCCTAGCCTGTGTCTAGCCTGTGTCTAGCCTGTGTCTAGCCTGTGTCTAGCCTGTGTCTAGCCTGTCTCTAGAATGTGGCTAGCCTGTGTCTAGTCTGTGTCTAGTCTGTGTCTAGCCTGTGTCTAGCCTGTGTCTAGCCTGTGTCTAGCCTTTGTCTAGCCTGTGTCTAGCATGTGCCTAGCCTCTGCCTAGCCTGTGCCCAGCCTGTACCTAGCCAGTGCCTGGACTGTACCTGGCCAGTGCCTAGCCTATGTCTAGCCTGTGATTAGCCAGTGTCTAGCCTGTGCCCAGCCAGTGTCTAGCCTGTGTCTAGCCTGTGCCTAGCCATTGTCTAGCCTGTGCCCAGCCAGTGTCTAGCCTGTGTCTAGCCTGTGCCTAGCCTGTGCCTAGCCTGTGCCTAGCCTGTGCCTAGCCTGTGCCTAGCCTGTGTCTAGCCTGTGTCGAGCCTGTGTCTAGCCTGTGTCTAGCCTGTGTCTAGCCTGTGCCTAGCCTGTGTGCCTAGCCTGTGCCTAGCCTGTGTCTAGCCTGTGTCTAGCCTGTGTCTAGCCTGTGTCTAGCCTGTGTCTAGCCTGTGTCTAGCCTGTGTCGAGCCTGTGTCTAGCCTGTGTCTAGCCTGTGCCTAGCCTGTGCCTAGCCTGTGTCTAGCCTGTGTCTAGCCTGTGTCTAGCCTGTGTCTAGCCTGTGTCTAGCCTGTGTCTAGCCTGTCTCTAGAATGTGGCTAGCCTGTGTCTAGCCTGTGTCTAGCCTGTGTCTAGCCTGTGTCTAGCCTGTGTCTAGCCTGTGTCTAGCCTGTGTCTAGCCTGTGTCTAGCCTGTGTCTAGCCTGTGTCTAGCCTGTGTCTAGCCTGTGTCCTAGCCTGTGTCTAGCCTGTGTCTAGCCTGTGCCTAGCCTGTGCCTAGCCTGTGCCTAGCCTGTGCCTCGCCTGTGCCTAGCCTGTGTCTAGCCTGTGTCTAGCCTGTGTCTAGCCTGTGTCTAGCCTGTGTCTAGCCTGTGTCTAGCCTGTGTCTAGCCTGTCTCTAGAATGTGGCTAGCCTGTGTCTAGTTTGTGTCTAGTCTGTGTCTATCCTGTGTCTAGCCTGTGTCTAGCCTGTGTCTAGCCTTTGTCTAGCCTGTGTCTAGCATGTGTCTAGCCTGTGTCTAGCCCGTGTGTCTAGCCTGTGTCGAGCCTGTGTCTAGCCTGTGTCTAGCCTGTGCCTAGCCTGTGCCTAGCCTGTGCCTAGCCTGTGCCTCGCCTGTGCCTAGCCTGTGTCTAGCCTGTGTCTAGCCTGTGTCTAGCCTGTGTCTAGCCTGTGTCTAGCCTGTGTCGAGCCTGTGTCTAGCCTGTGTCTAGCCTGTGTCTAGCCTGTGTCTAGCCTGTGTCTAGCCTGTGTCTAGCCTGTGTCTAGCCTGTGTCTAGCCTGTGTCTAGCCTGTGTCTAGCCTGTGTCTAGCCTGTGTCTAGCCTGTGTCTAGCCTTTGTCTAGCCTGTGTCTAGCATGTGCCTAGCCTGTGCCTAGCCTGTGCCTAGCCTGTACCTAGCCAGTGCCTAGACTGTACCTAGCCAGTGCCTAGCCTATGTCTAGCCTGTGCTTAGCCAGTGTCTAGCCTGTGCCCAGCCAGTGTCTAGCCTGTGTCTAGCCTGTGCCTAGCCATTGTCTAGCCTGTGCCTAGCCAGTGTCTAGCCTGTGTCTAGCCTGTGCCTAGCCTGTGCCTAGCCTGTGCCTAGCCTGTGTCTAGCCTGTGTCGAGCCTGTGTCTAGCCTGTGCCTAGCCTGTGCCTCGCCTGTGCCTAGCCTGTGTCTAGCCTGTGTCTAGCCTGTGTCTAGCCTGTGTCTAGCCTGTGTCTAGCCTGTGTCTAGCCTGTGTCTAGCCTGTGTCTAGCCTGTGTCTAGCCTGTGTCTAGCCTGTGTCTAGCCTGTGTCTAGCCTGTGTCTAGCCTGTGCCTAGCCTGTGTCTAGCCTGTGTCTAGCCTGTGTCTAGCCTGTGTCTAGCCTGTGTCTAGCCTGTGTCTAGCCTGTCTCTAGAATGTGGCTAGCCTGTGTCTAGTCTGTGTCTAGCCTGTGTCTAGCCTGTGTCTAGCCTGTGGCTAGCCTGTGTCTAGCCTGTGCCTAGCCTGTGCCTAGCCAGTGCCTAGACTGTACCTAGCCAGTGCCTAGCCTATGTCTATCCTGTGCTTAGCCAGTGTCTAGCCTGTGCCCAGCCAGTGTCTAGCCTGTGCCCAGCCAGTGTCTAGCCTGTGTCTAGCCTGTGCCTAGCCTGTGCCTAGCCTGTGCCTAGCCTGTGCCTAGCCTGTGCCTAGCCTGTGCCTAGCCTGTGTCTAGCCTGTGTCTAGCCTGTGTCTAGCCTGTGTCTAGCCTGTGTCTAGCCTGTGCTCTAGCCTGTGTCTAGCCTGTGTCTAGCCTGTGTCTAGCCTGTGTCTAGCCTGTGTCTAGCCTGTGTCTAGCCTGTGTCTAGCCTGTGTCTAGCCTGTGTCTAGCCTGTGTCTAGCCTGTGTCTAGCCTGTGTCTAGCCTGTGTCTAGCCTGTGTCTAGCCTGTGTCTAGCCTGTGTCTAGCCTGTGTCTAGCCTGTGTCTAGCCTGTGTCTAGCCTGTGTCTAGCCTGTGTCTAGAATGTGGCTAGCCTGTGTCTAGCCTGTGTCTAGCCTGTGTCTAGCCTGTGTCTAGCCTGTGTCTAGCCTGTGCCTAGCCTGTGCCTAGCCTGTGCCTAGCCAGTGCCTAGACTGTACCTAGCCAGTGCCTAGCCTATGTCTAGCCTGTGCCTAGCCTGTGTCTAGCCTGTGCCTAGCCTGTGCCTAGCCTGTGCCTAGCCAGTGTCCTAGCCTGTGCCTAGCCTGTGCCTAGCCTGTGCCTAGCCTGTGCCTAGCCTGTGCCTAGCCTGTGCCTAGCCTGTGCCTAGCCTGTGCCTAGCCTGTGCCTAGCCTGTGCCTAGCCTGTGCCTAGCCTGTGCCTAGCCTGTGCCTAGCCTGTGCCTAGCCTGTGCCTAGCCTGTGCCTAGCCTGTGCCTAGCCTGTGCCTAGCCTGTGCCTAGCCTGTGCCTAGCCTGTGCCTAGCCTGTGCCTAGCCTGTGCCTAGCCTGTGTGCCTAGCCTGTGCCTAGCCTGTGCCTAGCCTGTGCCTAGCCTGTGCCTAGCCTGTGCCTAGCCTGTGCCTAGCCTGTGCCTAGGCCTGTGCCTAGCCTGTGCCTAGCCTGTGCCTAGCCTGTGCCTAGCCTGTGCCTAGCCTGTGCCTAGCCTGTGCCTAGCCTGTGCCTAGCCTGTGCCTAGCCTGTGCCTAGCCTGTGCCTAGCCTGTGCCTAGCCTGTGCCTAGCCTGTGCCTAGCCTGTGCCTAGCCTGTGCCTAGCCTGTGCCTAGCCTGTGCCTAGCCTGTGCCTAGCCTGTGCCTAGCCTGTGCCTAGCCTGTGCCTAGCCTGTGCCTAGCCTGTGCCTAGCCTGTGCCTAGCCTGTGCCTAGCCTGTGCCTAGCCTGTGCCTAGCCTGTGCCTAGCCTGTGCCTAGCCTGTGCCTAGCCTGTGCCTAGCCTGTGCCTAGCCTGTGCCTAGCCTGTGCCTAGCCTGTGCCTAGCCTGTGCCTAGCCTGTAGCCTAGCCTAGCCCTAGCCTGTGCCTAGCCTGTGCCTAGCCTGTGCCTAGCCTGTGCCTAGCCTGTGCCTAGCCTGTGCCTAGCCTGTGCCTAGCCTGTGCCTAGCCTGTGCCTAGCCTGTGCCTAGCCTGTGCCTAGCCTGTGCCTAGCCTGTGCCTAGCCTGTGCCTAGCCTGTGCCTAGCCTGTGCCTAGCCTGTGCCTAGCCTGTGCCTAGCCTAGCCTAGCCTGTGCCTAGCCTGTGCCTAGCCTGTGCCTAGCCTGTGCCTAGCCTGTGCCTAGCCTGTGCCTAGCCTGTGCCTAGCCTGTGCCTAGCCTGGCCTAGCCTAGCCTAGCCTGTGCCTAGCCTGTGCCTAGCCTGTAGCCTAGCCTGTGCCTAGCCTGTGCCTAGCCTGTGCCTAGCCTGTGCCTAGCCTGTGCCTAGCCTGTGCCTAGCCTGTGTCTAGCCTGTGCCTAGCCTGTGCCTAGCCTGTGCCTAGCCTGTGCCTAGCCTGTGCCTAGCCTGTGCCTAGCCTGTGCCTAGCCTGTGCCTAGCCTGCCCAGCCTAGCCTGTGCCCAGCCTAGCCTGTGCCTAGCCTGAGCCTAGCCTGTGCCTAGCCTGTGCCTAGCCTGTGCCTAGCCTGTGCCTAGCCTGTGCCTAGCCTGTGCCTAGCCTGTGCCTAGCCTGTGCCTAGCCTGTGCCTAGCCTGTGCCTAGCCTGTGCCTAGCCTGTGCCTAGCCTGTGCCTAGCCTGTGCCTAGCCTGTGCCTAGCCTGTGCCTAGCCTGTGCCTAGCCTGTGCCTAGCCTGTGCCTAGCCTGTGCCTAGCCTGTGCCCTAGCCTGTGCCCTAGCCTGTGCCCTAGCCTGTGCCTAGCCTGTGCCTAGCCTGTGCCTAGCCTGTGCCTAGCCTGTGCCTAGCCTGTGCCTAGCTTCTGCCTAGCCTGTGCCTAGCCTGTGCCTAGCCTGTGTCTAGCCTGTGCCTAGCCTGTGCCTAGCCTGTGCCTAGCCTGTGCCTAGCCTGTGCCTAGCCTGTGCCTAGCCTGTGCCTAGCCTCTGCCTAGCCTGTGCCTAGCCTGTGCCTAGCCTGTGCCTAGCCTGTGCCTAGCCTGTGCCTAGCCTGTGCCTAGCCTGTGCCTAGCCTGTGCCTAGCCTGTGCCTAGCCATTGTATAGCCTTTGTCTAGCCTGTGCATAGCCAGAGTCTAGCCAGTGTATAGCCTCTGTCTAGCCTGTGTCTAGTCTGTGTCTTGACGGTGTCTAGCCTGTGCCTAGCCTGTGCCTAGCCTGTGCCTAGCCTGTGCCTAGCCTGTGCCTAGCCTGTGCCTAGCCTGTGCCTAGCCTGTGCCTAGCCTGTGCCTAGCCTGTGCCTAGCCTGTGTCTAGCCTGTGTCTAGCCTGTGTCTAGCCTGTGTCTAGCCTGTGTCTAGCCTGTGTCTAGCCTGTGTCTAGCCTGTGTCTAGCCTGTGTCTAGCCTGTGTCTAGCCTGTGTCTAGCCTGTGTCTAGCCTGTGTCGAGCCTGTGTCTAGCCTGTGTCTAGCCTGTGTCTAGCCTGTGCCTAGCCTGTGCCTAGCCTGTGTCTAGCCTGTGTCTAGCCTGTGTCTAGCCTGTGTCTAGCCTGTGTCTAGCCTGTGTCTAGCCTGTGTCTAGCCTGTGTCTAGCCTGTGTCTAGACTGTGGCTAGCCTGTGTCTAGTCTGTGTCTAGTCTGTGTCTAGCCTGTGTCTAGCCTGTGTCTAGCCTGTGTCTAGCCTGTGTCTAGCCTGTGTCTAGCCTGTGTCTAGCCTGTCTCTAGCCCGTGTGCTAGCCTGTGTCGAGCCTGTGTCTAGCCTGTGCCTAGCCTGTGCCTAGCCTGTGCCTAGCCTGTGCCTAGCCTGTGCCTAGCCTCTAGCCTGTGCCTAGCCTGTGTCTAGCCTGTGTCTAGCCTGTGTCTAGCCTGTGTCTAGCCTGTGTCTAGCCTGTGTCGAGCCTGTGTCTAGCCTGTGTCTAGCCTGTGTCTAGCCTGTGTCTAGCCTGTGTCTAGCCTGTCTCTAGAATGTGGCTAGCCTGTGTCTAGCCTGTGTCTAGTCTGTGTCTAGCCTGTGTCTAGCCTGTGTCTAGCCTGTCTCTAGCCTGTCTCTAGCCTGTCTCGAGCCTGTGTCGAGCCTGTGTCTAGCCTGTGTCTAGCCTGTGTCTAGCCTGTGTCTAGCCTTTGTCTAGCCTGTGTCTAGCATGTGCCTAGCCTCTGCCTAGCCTGTGCCCAGCCTGTACCTAGCCAGTGCCTGGACTGTACCTGGCCAGTGCCTAGCCTATGTCTAGCCTGTGCTTAGCCAGTGTCTAGCCTGTGCCCAGCCAGTGTCTAGCCTGTGTCTAGCCTGTGCCTAGCCATTGTCTAGCCTGTGCCCAGCCAGTGTCTAGCCTGTGTCTAGCCTGTGCCTAGCCTGTGTCTAGCCTGTGTCGAGCCTGTGTCTAGCCTGTGCCTAGCCTGTGCCTAGCCTGTGCCTAGCCTGTGTCTAGCCTGTGTCTAGCCTGTGTCTAGCCTGTGTCTAGCCTGTGTCTAGCCTGTCTCTAGCCTGTGTCTAGCCTGTCTCGAGCCTGTGTCGAGCCTGTGTCTAGCCTGTGTCTAGCCTGTGTCTAGCCTGTGTCTAGCCTGTGTCTAGCCTGTGTCTAGCCTGTGTCTAGCCTGTGTCTAGCCTGTGTCTAGCCTGTGTCTAGCCTGTGTCTAGCCTGTGTCTAGCCTGTGTCTAGCCTGTGTCTAGCCTGTGTCTAGCCTGTGTCTAGCCTGTGTCTAGCCTGTGTCTAGCCTGTCTCTAGAATGTGGCTAGCCTGTGTCTAGTCTGTGTCTAGCCTGTGTCTAGCCTGTGTCTAGCCTGTGTCTAGCCTGTGCCTAGCCTGTGCCTAGCCTGTGCCTAGCCAGTGCCTAGACTGTACCTAGCCAGTGCCTAGCCTATGTCTAGCCTGTGCTTAGCCAGTGTCTAGCCTGTGCCCAGCCAGTGTCTAGCCTGTGCCTAGCCAGTGTCTAGCCTGTGCCTAGCCTGTGCCTAGCCTGTGCCTAGCCTGTGCCTAGCCTGTGCCTAGCCTGTGCCTAGCCTGTGTCTAGCCTGTGTCTAGCCTGTGTCTAGCCTGTGTCTAGCCTGTGTCTAGCCTGTCTCTAGCCTGTCTCTAGCCTGTGTCTAGCCTGTGTCGAGCCTGTGTCTAGCCTGTGTCTAGCCTGTGTCTAGCCTGTGTCTAGCCTGTGTCTAGCCTGTGTCTAGCCTGTGTCTAGCCTGTGTCTAGCCTGTGTCTAGCCTGTGTCTAGCCTGTGTCTAGCCTGTGTCTAGCCTGTGTCTAGCCTGTCTCTAGAATGTGGCTAGCCTGTGTCTAGTCTGTGTCTAGCCTGTGTCTAGCCTGTGTCTAGCCTGTGTCTAGCCTGTGCCTAGCCTGTGCCTAGCCTGTGCCTAGCCTGTGCCTAGCCTGTGCCTAGCCTGTGCCTAGCCTGTGCCTAGCCTGTGCCTAGCCTGTGCCTAGCCTGTGCCTAGCCTGTGCCTAGCCTGTGCCTAGCCTGTGCCTAGCCTGTGCCTAGCCTGTGCCTAGCCTGTGCCTAGCCTGTGCCTAGCCTGTGCCTAGCCTGTGCCTAGCCTGTGCCTAGCCTGTGCCTAGCCTGTGCCTAGCCTGTGCCTAGCCTGTGCCTAGCCTGTGCCTAGCCTGTGCCTAGCCTGTGCCTAGCCTGTGCCTAGCCTGTGCCTAGCCTGTGCCTAGCCTGTGCCTAGCCTGTGCCTAGCCTGTGCCTAGCCTGTGCCTAGCCTGTGCCTAGCCTGTGCCTAGCCTGTGCCTAGCCTGTGCCTAGCCTGTGCCTAGCCTGTGCCTAGCCTGTGCCTAGCCATTGTATAGCCTTTGTCTAGCCTGTGCATAGCCAGAGTCTAGCCAGTGTATAGCCTCTGTCTAGCCAGTGTATAGCCTCTGTCTAGCCTGTGTCTAGTCTGTGTCTTGACGGTGTCTTGACGGTGTCTAGCCTGTGCCTAGCCTGTGCCTAGCCTGTGCCTAGCCTGTGCCTAGCCTGTGCCTAGCCTGTGCCTAGCCTGTGCCTAGCCTGTGCCTAGCCTGTGCCTAGCCTGTGCCTAGCCTGTGCCTAGCCTGTGTCTAGCCTGTGTCTAGCCTGTGTCTAGCCTGTGTCTAGCCTGTGTCTACCCTGTGTCTAGCCTGTGTCTAGCCTGTGTCTAGCCTGTGTCTAGCCTGTGTCTAGCCTGTGTCTAGCCTGTGTCTAGCCTGTGTCTAGCCTGTGTCTAGCCTGTGTCGAGCCTGTGTCTAGCCTGTGTCTAGCCTGTGCCTAGCCTGTGCCTAGCCTGTGCCTAGCCTGTGCCTAGCCTGTGTCTAGCCTGTGTCTAGCCTGTGTCTAGCCTGTGTCTAGCCTGTGTCTAGCCTGTGTCTAGCCTGTGTCTAGCCTGTGTCTAGCCTGTCTCTAGAATGTGGCTAGCCTGTGTCTAGTTTGTGTCTAGTCTGTGTCTAGCCTGTGTCTAGCCTGTGTCTAGCCTGTGTCTAGCCTTTGTCTAGCCTGTGTCTAGCATGTGTCTAGCCTGTCTCTAGCCCGTGTGTCTAGCCTGTGTCGAGCCTGTGTCTAGCCTGTGTCTAGCCTGTGCCTAGCCTGTGCCTCGCCTGTGCCTAGCCTGTGCCTCGCCTGTGCCTAGCCTGTGTCTAGCCTGTGTCTAGCCTGTGTCTAGCCTGTGTCTAGCCTGTGTCTAGCCTGTGTCTAGCCTGTGTCGAGCCTGTGTCTAGCCTGTGTCTAGCCTGTGTCTAGCCTGTGTCTAGCCTGTGTCTAGCCTGTCTCTAGAATGTGGCTAGCCTGTGTCTAGTCTGTGTCTAGTCTGTGTCTAGCCTGTGTCTAGCCTGTGTCTAGCCTGTGTCTAGCCTTTGTCTAGCCTGTGTCTAGCATGTGCCTAGCCTCTGCCTAGCCTGTGCCCAGCCTGTACCTAGCCAGTGCCTGGACTGTACCTGGCCAGTGCCTAGCCTATGTCTAGCCTGTGCTTAGCCAGTGTCTAGCCTGTGCCCAGCCAGTGTCTAGCCTGTGTCTAGCCTGTGCCTAGCCATTGTCTAGCCTGTGCCCAGCCAGTGTCTAGCCTGTGTCTAGCCTGTGCCTAGCCTGTGCCTAGCCTGTGCCTAGCCTGTGTCTAGCCTGTGTCGAGCCTGTGTCTAGCCTGTGCCTAGCCTGTGCCTAGCCTGTGCCTAGCCTGTGTCTAGCCTGTGTCTAGCCTGTGTCTAGCCTGTGTCTAGCCTGTGTCTAGCCTGTCTCTAGCCTGTCTCTAGCCTGTCTCTAGCCTGTGTCGAGCCTGTGTCTAGCCTGTGTCTAGCCTGTGTCTAGCCTGTGTCTAGCCTGTGTCTAGCCTGTGTCTAGCCTGTGTCTAGCCTGTGTCTAGCCTGTGTCTAGCCTGTGTCTAGCCTGTGTCTAGCCTGTCTCTAGAATGTGGCTAGCCTGTGTCTAGTCTGTGTCTAGTCTGTGTCTAGCCTGTGTCTAGCCTGTGTCTAGCCTCTGCCTAGCCTGTGCCTAGCCTGTACCTAGCCAGTGCCTAGACTGTACCTAGCCAGTGCCTAGCCTATGTCTAGCCTGTGCTTAGCCAGTGTCTAGCCTGTGCCCAGCCAGTGTCTAGCCTGTGCCTAGCCAGTGTCTAGCCTGTGTCTAGCCTGTGCCTAGCCTGTGCCTAGCCTGTGCCTAGCCTGTGCCTAGCCTGTGCCTAGCCTGTGCCTAGCCTGTGTCTAGCCTGTGTCTAGCCTGTGTCTAGCCTGTGTCTAGCCTGTCTCTAGCCTGTGTCTAGCCTGTCTCTAGCCTGTGTCGAGCCTGTGTCTAGCCTGTGTCTAGCCTGTGTCTAGCCTGTGTCTAGCCTGTGTCTAGCCTGTGTCTAGCCTGTGTCTAGCCTGTGTCTAGCCTGTGTCTAGCCTGTGTCTAGCCTGTGTCTAGCCTGTCTCTAGAATGTGGCTAGCCTGTGTCTAGTCTGTGTCTAGTCTGTGTCTAGCCTGTGTCTAGCCTGTGTCTAGCCTCTGCCTAGCCTGTGCCTAGCCTGTACCTAGCCAGTGCCTAGACTGTACCTAGCCAGTGCCTAGCCTATGTCTAGCCTGTGCTTAGCCAGTGTCTAGCCTGTGCCCAGCCAGTGTCTAGCCTGTGCCCAGCCAGTGTCTAGCCTGTGTCTAGCCTGTGCCTAGCCTGTGCCTAGCCTGTGCCTAGCCTGTGCCTAGCCTGTGCCTAGCCTGTGCCTAGCCTGTGCCTAGCCTGTGCCTAGCCTGTGCCTGGCCTAGCCTAGCCTGTGCTCCAGCCCAGCCTAGCCTGGCCTAGCCTGTGACTAGCCTGTGCCTAGCCTGTGCCTAGCCTGTGCCTAGCCCATGCCTAGCCTGTGCCTAGCCTGTGCCCCAGCCTGTGCCTAGCCTGTGCCCCAGCCTGTGCCTAGCCTGTGCCTAGCCTGTGCCTAGCCTGTGCCTAGCCTGTGCCTAGCCTGTGCCTAGCCTGTGCCTAGCCTGTGCCTAGCCTGTGCCTAGCCTGTGCCTAGCCTGTGCCTAGCCTGTGCCTAGCCTGTGCCTAGCCTGTGCCTAGCCTGTGCCTAGCCTGGCCTAGCCTGTGCCTAGCCTGTGCCTAGCCTGTGCCTAGCCTGTGCCTAGCCTGTGCCTAGCCTGTGCCTAGCCTGTGCCTAGCCTGTGCCTAGCCTGTGCCTAGCCTAGGCCTAGCCTGTGCCTAGCCTGTGCCTAGCCTGTGCCTAGCCTGTGCCTAGCCTGTGCCTAGCCTGTGCCTAGCCTGTGCCTAGCCTGTGCCTAGCCTGTGCCTAGCCTGTGCCTAGCCTGTGCCTAGCCTGTGCCTAGCCTGTGCCTAGCCTGTGCCTAGCCTGTGCCTAGCCTGTGCCTAGCCTGTGCCTAGCCTGTGCCTAGCCTGTGCCTAGCCTGTGCCTAGCCTGTGCCTAGCCTGTGCCTAGCCCATGCCTAGCCTGTGCCTAGCCTGTGCCTAGCCCAGCCTAGCCCAGCCTAGCCTGTGCCTAGCCTGTGCCTAGCCTGTGCCTAGCCTGTGCCTAGCCTGTGCCTAGCCTGTGCCTAGCCTGTGCCTAGCCTGTGCCTAGCCTGTGCCTAGCCTGTGCCTAGCCTGTGCCTAGCCTGTGCCTAGCCTGTGCCTAGCCTGTGCCTAGCCTGTGCCTAGCCTGTGCCTAGCCTGTGCCTAGCCTGTGCCTAGCCTGCCTAGCCTATTACCTAGCCTGTGCCTAGCCCAGCCTAGCCTGTGCCTAGCCTGTGCCTAGCCTGTGCCTAGCCTGTGCCTAGCCTGTGCCTAGCCTATGCCTAGCCTGTGCCTAGCCTAGCCTGTGCCTAGCCTCCGTGCCTAGCCTGTGCCTAGCCTGTGCCTAGCCTGTGCCTGCCTAGCCTGTGCCTAGCCTGTGCCTAGCCTGTGCCTAGCCTGTAGCCTAGCCTGTGCCTAGCCTGTGCCTAGCCTGTGCCTAGCCTGTGCCTAGCCTGTGCCTAGCCTGTGCCTAGCCTGTGCCTAGCCTGTGCCTAGCCTGTGCCTAGCCATTGTATAGCCTTTGTCTAGCCTGTGCATAGCCAGAGTCTAGCCAGTGTATAGCCTCTGTCTAGCCAGTGTATAGCCTCTGTCTAGCCTGTGTCTAGTCTGTGTCTTGACGGTGTCTAGCCTGTGCCTAGCCTGTGCCTAGCCTGTGCCTAGCCTGTGCCTAGCCTGTGCCTAGCCTGTGCCTAGCCTGTGCCTAGCCTGTGCCTAGCCTGTGCCTAGCCTGTGCCTAGCCTGTGCCTAGCCTGTGCCTAGCCTGTGTCTAGCCTGTGTCTGCCCTGTGTCTAGCCTGTGTCTAGCCTGTGTCTAGCCTGTGTCTAGCCTGTGTCTAGCCTGTGTCTAGCCTGTGTCTAGCCTGTGTCTAGCCTGTGTCTAGCCTGTGTCTAGCCTGTGTCTAGCCTGTGTCTAGCCTGTGTCTAGCCTGTGTCTAGCCTGTGTCTAGCCTGTGTCTAGCCTGTGTCTAGCCTGTGTCTAGCCTGTGTCTAGCCTGTGTCTAGCCTGTGTCTAGCCTGTGTCTAGCCTGTGTCTAGCCTGTGTCTAGCCTGTGTCTAGCCTGTGTCTAGCCTGTGTCTAGCCTGTGTCTAGCCTGTGTCTAGCCTGTGTCTAGCCTGTGTCTAGCCTGTGTCTAGCCTGTGTCTAGCCTGTGTCTAGCCTGTGTCTAGCCTGTGTCTAGCCTGTGTCTAGCCTGTGTCTAGCCTGTGTCTAGCCTGTGTCTAGCCTGTGTCTAGCCTGTGTCTAGCCTGTGTCTAGCCTGTGTCTAGCCTGTGTCTAGCCTGTGTCTAGCCTGTGTCTAGCCTGTGTCTAGCCTGTGTCTAGCCTGTGTCTAGCCTGTGTCTAGCCTGTGTCTAGCCTGTGTCTAGCCTGTGCCCAACCTGTGTCTAGCCTGTGTCTAGCCTGTGTCTAGCCTGTGTCTAGCCTGTGTCTAGCCTGTGTCTAGCCTGTGTCTAGCCTGTGTCTAGCCTGTGTCTAGCCTGTGCCCAACCTGTGTCTAGCCTGTGTCTAGCCTGTGTCTAGCCTGTGTCTAGCCTGTGTCTAGCCTGTGTCTAGCCTGTGTCTAGCCTGTGTCTAGCCTGTGTCTAGCCTGTGTCTAGCCTGTGTCTAGCCTGTGTGTTGCCTGAGACTGGCATGTGCCTAGCCTGTGCCTAGCCTGTGCCTAGCCTGTGCCTAGCCTGTGCCTAGCCTGTGCCTAGCCTGTGCCTAGCCTGTGCCTAGCCTGTGCCTAGCCTGTGCCTAGCCTGTGCCTAGCCTGTGCCTAGCCTGTGCCTAGCCTGTGCCTAGCCTGTGCCTAGCCTGTGCCTAGCCTGTGCCTAGCCTGTGCCTAGCCTGTGCCTAGCCTGTGCCTAGCCTGTGCCTAGCCTGTGCCTAGCCTGTGCCTAGCCTGTGCCTAGCCTGTGCCTAGCCTGTGCCTAGCCTGTGCCTAGCCTGTGCCTAGCCTGTGCCTAGCCTGTGCCTAGCCTGTGCCTAGCCTGTGCCTAGCCTGTGCCTAGCCTGTGCCTAGCCATTGTCTAGCCTTTGTCTAGCCTGTGCATAGCCAGAGTCTAGCCAGTGTATAGCCTCTGTCTAGCCAGTGTATAGCCTCTGTCTAGCCTGTGTCTAGTCTGTGTCTTGACGGTGTCTAGCCTGTGCCTAGCCTGTGCCTAGCCTGTGCCTAGCCTGTGCCTAGCCTGTGCCTAGCCTGTGCCTAGCCTGTGCCTAGCCTGTGCCTAGCCTGTGCCTAGCCTGTGTCTAGCCTGTGTCTAGCCTGTGCCCAACCTGTGTCTACCCTGTGTCTAGCCTGTGTCTAGCCTGTGTCTAGCCTGTGTCTAGCCTGTGTCTAGCCTGTGTCTAGCCTGTGTCTAGCCTGTGTCTAGCCTGTGTCTAGCCTGTGTCTAGCCTGTGTCTAGCCTGTGTCTAGCCTGTGTCTAGCCTGTGCCTAGCCTGTGTCTAGCCTGTGTCTAGCCTGTGTCTAGCCTGTGTCTAGCCTGTGTCTAGCCTGTGCCCAACCTGTGTCTAGCCTGTGTCTAGCCTGTGTCTAGCCTGTGTCTAGCCTCTGTCTAGCCTGTGTCTAGCCTGTGTCTAGCCTGTGTCTAGCCTGTGTATAGCCTGTGTCTAGCCTGTGTCTAGCCTGTGTGTTGCCTGAGACTGGCATGTGGATAGCCTGTGCCTACCCAGTGTCTAGCCAATGACTAGCCTGTGTCTAGCCAATGACTAGCCTGTGCCTAGCCTGTGCCTAGCCTGTGCCTAGCCTGTGCCTAGCCTGTGCCTAGCCTGTGCCTAGCCTGTGCCTAGCCTGTGCCTAGCCTGTGCCTAGCCTGTGCCTAGCCTGTGCCTAGCCTGTGCCTAGCCTGTGCCTAGCCTGTGCCTAGCCTGTGCCTAGCCTGTGCCTAGCCTGTGCCTAGCCTGTGCCTAGCCTGTGCCTAGCCTGTGCCTAGCCTGTGCCTAGCCTGTGCCTAGCCTGTGCCTAGCCTGTGCCTAGCCTGTGCCTAGCCTGTGCCTAGCCTGTGCCTAGCCTGTGCCTAGCCTGTGCCTAGCTTGTGACTAGCCTGTGTCTAGCCTGTGTCTAGCCTGTTTCAAGCGTGTGTCTAGCGTGTGTCTAGCGTGTGTCTAGCCTGTGTCTAGCCTGTGTCTAGCCTCTGTCTAGCCTGTGGCTTGCCTGTGTCAAGCCTGAGTCTAGCCTGTGTCTAGCCTGTGTCTAGTCTGTGCTTAGCCTGTGTCTAGCCTGTGTCTAGCCTGTGTCTAGCCTGTATCTAGCCTGTCTCTAGAATGTGGCTAGCCTGTGTCTAGTCTGTGTCTAGCCTGTGTCTAGCCTGTGCCTAGCCTGTGTCTAGCCTGTGCCTAGCCTCTGCCTAGCCTGTGTCTAGCCTGTGTCTAGCCTGTGTTTAGCCTGTGTTTAGCCTGTGTCTAGCCTGTGTCTAGCCTTTGTCTAGCCTGTGTCTAGCCTGTGTCTAGCCTGTGTCTAGCCTGTGTCTAGCCTGTGTCTAGCCTGTGTCTAGCCTGTGTCTAGCCTGTGTCTAGCCTGTGTCTAGCCTGTGTCTAGCCTGTGTCTAGCCTGTGTCTAGCCTGTGTCTAGCCTGTCTCTAGAAAGTGGCTAGCCTGTGTCTAGCCTGTGTCTAGTCTGTGTCTAGCCTGTGTCTAGCCTGTGTCTAGGCTGTGTCTAGCCTGTGTCTAGCCTGTGTCTAGCCTGTCTCTAGAATGCGGCTAGCCTGTGTCTAGTCTGCGTCTAGCCTGTGTCTAGCCTGTGTCTAGCCTGTGTCTAGCCTATGTCTAGCCTGTGTCTAGTCTTTGTCTAGCCTGTGTCTAGCATGTGTCTAGCCTCTGCCTAGCCTATGTCTAGCCTGTGTCTAGCCTGTGTCTAGCCTGTGTCTAGCCTGTGTCTAGCCTGTGTCTAGCCTGTGTCTAGCCTGTGTCTGGCCTGTGTATAGCATGCGTCTAGCCTGTGTCTAGCCTGTGTCTTGCCTGTTTCTAGCCTGTGTCTAGCCTATGTCTAGCCTGTGTCTAGCCTGTGTCTAGCCTGTGTCTAGCCTGTGTCTAGCCTGTGTCTAGCCTGTGTCTAGCATGTGCCTAGCCTCTGCCTAGCCTCTGCCTAGCCTTTACCTAGCCAGTGCCTAGCCTGTACCTAGCCGGTGTCTAGCCTGTGCCTAACCAGTGTCTAGCCTGTGCCCAGCCAGTGTCTAGCCTGTGTCTAGCCTGTACCCAGCCAGTGTCTAGCCTGTGTCTAGCCTGTGCCTAGCCAGTGTCTAGCCTGTGCCTAGCCAGTGTCTAGCCTGTGCCTAGCCAGTGTCTAGCCTGTACCTAGCCAGTTTCTAGCCTATGTCTAGCCTGTGCTTAGCCAGTGTCTAGCCTGTGCCCAGCCTGTGCCTAGCCTGTGCCTAGCCTGTGCCTAGCCTGTGCCTAGCCTGTGCCTCGCCTGTGCCTAGCCTGTGTCTAGCCTGTGTCTAGCCTGTGTCTAGCCTGTGTCTAGCCTGTGTCTAGCCTGTGTCTAGCCTGTGTCTAGCCTGTGTCTAGCCTGTGTCTAGCCTGTCTCTAGAATGTGGCTAGCCTGTGTCTAGTCTGTGTCTAGCCTGTGTCTAGCCTGTGTCTAGTCTGTGTCTAGCCTTTATCTAGCCTGTGTCTAGCATGTGCCTGGCCTCTGCCTAGCCTGTGCCCAGCCTGTACCTAGCCAGTGCCTAGACTGTACCTAGCCAGTGCCTAGCCCATGTCTAGCCTGTGCTTAGCCAGTGTCTAGCCTGTGCCCAGCCAGTGTCTAGCCTGTGCCCAGCCAGTGTCTAGCCTGTGCCTAGCCATTGTCTAGCCTGTGCCCAGCCAGTGTCTAGCCTGTGTCTAGCCTGTGTCTAGCCTGTGCCTAGCCTGTGCCTAGCCTGTGCCTAGCCTGTGCCTAGCCTGTGCCTAGCCTGTGCCTAGCCTGTGCCTAGCCTGTGCCTAGCCTGTGCCTAGCCTGTGCCTAGCCTGTGTCTAGCCTGTGTCTAGCCTGTGTCTAGCCTGTGCCTGTGTCTAGCCTGTGTCTAGCCTGTGTCTAGCCTGTGTTTAGCCTGTGTTTAGCCTGTGTCTAGCCTGTGTCTAGCCTGTGTCTAGCCTGTGTCTAGCCTGTGTCTAGCCTGTGTCTAGCCTGTGTCTAGCCTGTGTCTAGCCTGTGTCTAGCCTGTGTCTAGCCTGTGTCTAGCCTGTGTCTAGCCTGTGTCTAGCCTGTGTCTAGCCTGTGTCTAGCCTGTGTCTAGCCTGTGTCTAGCCTGTCTCTAGAATGTGGCTAGCCTGTGTCTAGCCTGTGTCTAGTCTGTGTCTAGCCTGTGTCTAGCCTGTGTCTAGGCTGTGTCTAGCCTGTGTCTAGCCTGTGTCTAGCCTGTCTCTAGAATGCGGCTAGCCTGTGTCTAGTCTGTGTCTAGCCTGTGTCTAGCCTGTGTCTAGCCTGTGTCTAGCCTGTGTCTAGTCTGTGTCTAGCCTGTGTCTAGCCTGTGTCTAGTCTGTGTCTAGCCTGTGTCTAGCCTGTGTCTAGGCTGTGTCTAGCCTGTGTCTAGCCTGTGTCTAGCCTGTCTCTAGAATGCGGCTAGCCTGTGTCTAGTCTGTGTCTAGCCTGTGTCTAGCCTGTGTCTAGCCTGTGTCTAGCCTGTGTCTAGCCTGTGTCTAGCCTGTGTCTAGCCTGTCTCTAGAATGTGGCTAGCCTGTGTCTAGTCTGTGTCTAGCCTGTGTCTAGCCTGTGTCTAGTCTGTGTCTAGCCTTTATCTAGCCTGTGTCTAGCATGTGCCTGGCCTCTGCCTAGCCTGTGCCCAGCCTGTACCTAGCCAGTGCCTAGACTGTACCTAGCCAGTGCCTAGCCCATGTCTAGCCTGTGCTTAGCCAGTGTCTAGCCTGTGCCCAGCCAGTGTCTAGCCTGTGCCCAGCCAGTGTCTAGCCTGTGCCTAGCCATTGTCTAGCCTGTGCCCAGCCAGTGTCTAGCCTGTGTCTAGCCTGTGTCTAGCCTGTGCCTAGCCTGTGCCTAGCCTGTGCCTAGCCTGTGCCTAGCCTGTGCCTAGCCTGTGCCTAGCCTGTGCCTAGCCTGTGCCTAGCCTGTGCCTAGCCTGTGTCTAGCCTGTGTCTAGCCTGTGTCTAGCCTGTGTCTAGCCTGTGTCTAGCCTGTGTCTAGCCTGTGTTTAGCCTGTGTTTAGCCTGTGTCTAGCCTGTGTCTAGCCTGTGTCTAGCCTGTGTCTAGCCTGCGTCTAGCCTGTGTCTAGCCTGTGTCTAGCCTGTGTCTAGCCTGTGTCTAGCCTGTGTCTAGCCTGTGTCTAGCCTGTGTCTAGCCTGTGTCTAGCCTGTGTCTAGCCTGTGTCTAGCCTGTGTCTAGCCTGTGTCTAGCCTGTCTCTAGAATGTGGCTAGCCTGTGTCTAGCCTGTGTCTAGTCTGTGTCTAGCCTGTGTCTAGCCTGTGTCTAGGCTGTGTCTAGCCTGTGTCTAGCCTGTGTCTAGCCTGTCTCTAGAATGCGGCTAGCCTGTGTCTAGTCTGTGTCTAGCCTGTGTCTAGCCTGTGTCTAGCCTGTGTCTAGCCTGTGTCTAGCCTGTGTCTAGCCTGTGTCTAGCCTGTCTCTAGAATGTGGCTAGCCTGTGTCTAGTCTGTGTCTAGCCTGTGTCTAGCCTGTGTCTAGTCTGTGTCTAGCCTTTATCTAGCCTGTGTCTAGCATGTGCCTGGCCTCTGCCTAGCCTGTGCCCAGCCTGTACCTAGCCAGTGCCTAGACTGTACCTAGCCAGTGCCTAGCCCATGTCTAGCCTGTGCTTAGCCAGTGTCTAGCCTGTGCCCAGCCAGTGTCTAGCCTGTGCCCAGCCAGTGTCTAGCCTGTGTCTAGCCTGTGCCTAGCCATTGTCTAGCCTGTGCCCAGCCAGTGTCTAGCCTGTGTCTAGCCTGTGTCTAGCCTGTGCCTAGCCTGTGCCTAGCCTGTGCCTAGCCTGTGCCTAGCCTGTGCCTAGCCTGTGCCTAGCCTGTGCCTAGCCTGTGCCTAGCCTGTGCCTAGCCTGTGCCTAGCCTGTGTCTAGCCTGTGTCTAGCCTGTGTCTAGCCTGTGTCTAGCCTGTGTCTAGCCTGTGTCTAGCCTGTGTCTAGCCTGTGTCTAGCCTGTGTCTAGCCTGTGTCTAGCCTGTGTCTAGCCTGTGTCTAGCCTGTGTCTAGCCTGTGTCTAGCCTGTGTCTAGCCTGTGTCTAGCCTGTGTCTAGCCTGTCTCTAGAATGTGGCTAGCCTGTGTCTAGCCTGTGTCTAGCCTGTGTCTAGCCTGTGTTTAGCCTGTGTTTAGCCTGTGTCTAGCCTGTGTCTAGCCTGTGTCTAGCCTGTGTCTAGCCTGTGTCTAGCCTGTGTCTAGCCTGTGTCTAGCCTGTGTCTAGCCTGTGTCTAGCCTGTGTCTAGCCTGTGTCTAGCCTGTGTCTAGCCTGTGTCTAGCCTGTGTCTAGCCTGTGTCTAGCCTGTGTCTAGCCTGTGTCTAGCCTGTGTCTAGCCTGTGTCTAGCCTGTCTCTAGAATGTGGCTAGCCTGTGTCTAGCCTGTGTCTAGTCTGTGTCTAGCCTGTGTCTAGCCTGTGTCTAGGCTGTGTCTAGCCTGTGTCTAGCCTGTGTCTAGCCTGTCTCTAGAATGCGGCTAGCCTGTGTCTAGTCTGTGTCTAGCCTGTGTCTAGCCTGTGTCTAGCCTGTGTCTAGCCTGTGTCTAGCCTGTGTCTAGCCTGTGTCTAGTCTTTGTCTAGCCTGTGTCTAGCATGTGTCTAGCCTCTGCCTAGCCTGTGTCTAGCCTGTGTCTAGCCTGTGTCTAGCCTGTGTCTAGCCTGTGTCTAGCCTGTGTCTAGCCTGTGTCTAGCCTGTGTCTGGCCTGTGTATAGTATGTGTCTAGCCTGTGTCTAGCCTGTGTCTTGCCTGTTTCTAGCCTGTGTCTAGCCTATGTCTAGCCTGTGTCTAGCCTGTGTCTAGCCTGTGTCTAGCCTGTGTCTAGCCTGTGTCTAGCCTGTGTCTAGCCTGTGTCTAGCATGTGCCTAGCCTCTGCCTAGCCTGTACTTAGCCAGTGCCTGGCCTGTACCTAGCCAGTGTCTAGCCTGTACCTAGCCAGTGTCTAGCCTGTGCCTAGCCAGTGTCTAGCCTTTGTCTAGCCTGTGCATAGCCAGAATCTAGCCAGTGCCATTCAGTGTCTAGCCATTGTCTACCCTGTGCCTAGCCTGTGCCTAGCCTGTGCCTAGCTTGTGCCTAGCCTGTGCCTAGCCTGTGCCTAGCCTGTGCCTAGCCTGTGCCTAGCCTGTGCCTAGCCTGTGCCTAGCCTGTGCCTAGCCTGTGCCTAGCCTGTGCCTAGCCTGTGCCTAGCCTGTGCCTAGCCTGTGCCTAGCCTGTGCCTAGCCTGTGCCTAGCCTGTGCCTAGCCTGTGCCTAGCCTGTGCCTAGCCTGTGCCTAGCTTGTGGCTAGCCTGTGTCTAGCCTGTGTCAAGCCTGTGTCTAGCCTGTGTCTAGCCTGTGTCTAGCCTGTGTCTAGCCTGTGTCTAGCCTGTGTCAAGCCTGTGTCTAGCCTGTGTCTAGCCTGTGTCTAGCCTGTGTCTAGCCTGTGTCAAGCCTGTGTCTAGCCTGTGTCTAGCCTGTGTCTAGCCTGTGTCTAACCTGTGTCTACCCTGTGTCTAGCCTGTGTCTAGCCTGTGTCTAGCCTGTGTCTAGCCTGTGTCTAGCCTGTGTCTAGCCTGTGTCAAGCCTGTGTCTAGCCTGTGTCTAGCCTGTGTCTAGCCTGTGTCTAGCCTGTGTCTAGCCTGTGTCTAGCCTGTGTCTAGCCTGTGTCTAGCCTGTGTCTAGCCTGTCTCTAGAATGTGGCTAGCCTGTGTCTAGTCTGTGTCTAGCCTGTGTCTAGCCTGTGTCTAGTCTGTGTCTAGCCTTTATCTAGCCTGTGTCTAGCATGTGCCTGGCCTCTGCCTAGCCTGTGCCCAGCCTGTACCTAGCCAGTGCCTAGACTGTACCTAGCCAGTGCCTAGCCCATGTCTAGCCTGTGCTTAGCCAGTGTCTAGCCTGTGCCCAGCCAGTGTCTAGCCTGTGCCCAGCCAGTGTCTAGCCTGTGTCTAGCCTGTGCCTAGCCATTGTCTAGCCTGTGCCCAGCCAGTGTCTAGCCTGTGTCTAGCCTGTGTCTAGCCTGTGCCTAGCCTGTGCCTAGCCTGTGCCTAGCCTGTGCCTAGCCTGTGCCTAGCCTGTGCCTAGCCTGTGCCTAGCCTGTGCCTAGCCTGTGCCTAGCCTGTGTCTAGCCTGTGTCTAGCCTGTGTCTAGCCTGTGTCTAGCCTGTGTCTAGCCTGTGTCTAGCCTGTGTCTAGCCTGTGTCTAGCCTGTGTCTAGCCTGTGTCTAGCCTGTGTCTAGCCTGTGTCTAGCCTGTGTCTAGCCTGTGTCTAGCCTGTGTCTAGCCTGTGTCTAGCCTGTGTCTAGCCTGTGTCTAGCCTGTCTCTAGAATGTGGCTAGCCTGTGTCTAGCCTGTGTCTAGCCTGTGTCTAGCCTGTGTTTAGCCTGTGTTTAGCCTGTGTCTAGCCTGTGTCTAGCCTGTGTCTAGCCTGTGTCTAGCCTGCGTCTAGCCTGTGTCTAGCCTGTGTCTAGCCTGTGTCTAGCCTGTGTCTAGCCTGTGTCTAGCCTGTGTCTAGCCTGTGTCTAGCCTGTGTCTAGCCTGTGTCTAGCCTGTGTCTAGCCTGTCTCTAGAATGTGGCTAGCCTGTGTCTAGCCTGTGTCTAGTCTGTGTCTAGCCTGTGTCTAGCCTGTGTCTAGGCTGTGTCTAGCCTGTGTCTAGCCTGTGTCTAGCCTGTCTCTAGAATGCGGCTAGCCTGTGTCTAGTCTGTGTCTAGCCTGTGTCTAGCCTGTGTCTAGCCTGTGTCTAGCCTGTGTCTAGCCTGTGTCTAGCCTGTGTCTAGCCTGTCTCTAGAATGTGGCTAGCCTGTGTCTAGTCTGTGTCTAGCCTGTGTCTAGCCTGTGTCTAGTCTGTGTCTAGCCTTTATCTAGCCTGTGTCTAGCCTGTGTCTAGCCTGTGTCTAGCCTGTGTCTAGCCTGTGTCTAGCCTGTCTCTAGAATGTGGCTAGCCTGTGTCTAGCCTGTGTCTAGCCTGTGTCTAGCCTGTGTCTAGCCTGTGTTTAGCCTGTGTTTAGCCTGTGTCTAGCCTGTGTCTAGCCTGTGTCTAGCCTGTGTCTAGCCTGTGTCTAGCCTGTGTCTAGCCTGTGTCTAGCCTGTGTCTAGCCTGTGTCTAGCCTGTGTCTAGCCTGTGTCTAGCCTGTGTCTAGCCTGTGTCTAGCCTGTGTCTAGCCTATGTCTAGCCTGTGTCTAGCCTGTGCCTAGCTTGTGGCTAGCCTGTGTCTAGCCTGTGTCAAGCCTGTGTCTAGCCTGTGTCTAGCCTGTGTCTAGCCTGTGTCTAGCCTGTGTCTAGCCTGTGTCAAGCCTGTGTCTAGCCTGTGTCTAGCCTGTGTCTAGCCTGTGTCTAGCCTGTGTCAAGCCTGTGTCTAGCCTGTGTCTAGCCTGTGTCTAGCCTGTGTCTAGCCTGTGTCTAGCCTGTGTCTAGCCTGTGTCTAGCCTGTGTCTAGCCTGTGTCTAGCCTGTGTCTAGCCTGTGTCAAGCCTGTGTCTAGCCTGTGTCTAGCCTGTGTCTAGCCTGTGTCTAGCCTGTGTCTAGCCTGTGTCTAGCCTGTGTCTAGCCTGTGTCTAGCCTGTATCTAGCCTGTGTCTAGCCTGTGTCTAGCATGTGCCTAGCCTCTGCCTAGCCTGTGCCTAGCCTGTACCTGGCCAGTGCCTAGCCTGTACCCAGCCAGTGTCTAGCCTGTGTCTAGCCTGTGTCTAGCCTGTGTCTAGCCTGTGTCTTGCCTGTGTCTAGCCTGTGTCTAGCCTGTGTCTAGCCTGTGTCTAGCCTGTGTCTAGCCTGTGTCTAGCCAGTGGCTAGCCTGTGTCTAGCCTGTGTCTAGCCTGTGTCTAGCCTGTGTCTAGCCTGTGTCTAGCCTGTGCCTTGCCAGTGTCTAGCCTGTGCCTAGCCATTGTCTAACCTGTGCCCAGCCAGTGTCTAGCCTGTGTCTAGCCTGTGTCTAGCCTGTGTCTAGCCTGTTTCTAGCCTCTGTCTTGCCTGTGTCTAGCCTGTGTCTAGCCTGTTCCTAGCCTGTGGCTAGCCTGTGTCTAGCCTGTTTCTAGCCTGTGTCTAGCCTGTGTCTAGCCTGTGTCTAGCCTGTGTCTAGCCTGTGTCTAGCCTGTGTCTAGCCTGTGTCTAGCCTGTGTCTAGCCTGTGTCTAGCCTGTGTCAAGCCTGTGTCTAGCCTGTGTCTAGCCTGTGTCTAGCCTGTGTCTAGCCTGTGTCTAGCCTGTGTCAAGCCTGTGTCTAGCCTGTGTCTAGCCTGTGTCTAGCCTGTGTCTAGCCTGTGTCTAGCCTGTGTCTAGCCTGTGTCTAGCCTGTGTCTAGCCTGTGTCTAGCCTGTGTCTAGCCTGTGTCTAGCCTGTGTCTAGCCTGTGTCAAGCCTGTGTCTAGCCTGTGTCTAGCCTGTGTCTAGCCTGTGTCTAGCCTGTGTCTAGCCTGTGTCTAGCCTGTGTCTAGCCTGTGTCTAGCATGTGCCTAGCCTCTGCCTAGCCTGTGCCTAGCCTGTACCTAGCCAGTGCCTAGCCTGTACCCAGCCAGTGTCTAGCCTGTGTCTAGCCTGTGTCTAGCCTGTGTCTAGCCTGTGTCTTGCCTGTGTCTAGCCTGTGTCTAGCCTGTGTCTAGCCTGTGTCTAGCCTGTGTCTAGCCTGTGTCTAGCCTGTGGCTAGCCTGTGTCTAGCCTGTGTCTAGCCTGTGTCTAGCCTGTGTCTAGCCTGTGTCTAGCCTGTGCCTTGCCAGTGTCTAGCCTGTGCCTAGCCATTGTCTAACCTGTGCCCAGCCAGTGTCTAGCCTGTGTCTAGCCTGTGTCTAGCCTGTGTCTAGCCTGTGTCTAGCCTGTTTCTAGCCTCTGTCTTGCCTGTGTCTAGCCTGTGTCTAGCCTGTTCCTAGCCTGTGGCTAGCCTGTGTCTAGCCTGTTTCTAGCCTGTGTCTAGCCTGTGTCTAGCCTGTGTCTAGCCTGTGTCTAGCCTGTGTCTAGCCTGTGTCTAGCCTGTGTCTAGCCTGTGTCTAGCCTGTGTCTAGCCTGTGTCTAGCCTGTGTCTAGCCTGTGTCTAGCCTGTGTCTGGCCTGTGTATAGCATGCGTCTAGCCTGTGTCTAGCCTGTGTCTTGCCTGTTTCTAGCCTGTGTCTAGCCTATGTCTAGCCTGTGTCTAGCCTGTGTCTAGCCTGTGTCTAGCCTGTGTCTAGCCTGTGTCTAGCCTGTGTCTAGCATGTGCCTAGCCTCTGCCTAGCCTCTGCCTAGCCTTTACCTAGCCAGTGCCTAGCCTGTACCTAGCCGGTGTCTAGCCTGTGCCTAACCAGTGTCTAGCCTGTACCCAGCCAGTGTCTAGCCTGTGTCTAGCCTGTACCCAGCCAGTGTCTAGCCTGTGTCTAGCCTGTGCCTAGCCAGTGTCTAGCCTGTGCCTAGCCAGTGTCTAGCCTGTGCCTAGCCAGTGTCTAGCCTGTGCCTAGCCAGTGTCTAGCCTGTACCTAGCCAGTTTCTAGCCTATGTCTAGCCTGTGCTTAGCCAGTGTCTAGCCTGTGCCCAGCCTGTGCCTAGCCTGTGCCTAGCCTGTGCCTAGCCTGTGCCTAGCCTGTGCCTCGCCTGTGCCTAGCCTGTGTCTAGCCTGTGTCTAGCCTGTGTCTAGCCTGTGTCTAGCCTGTGTCTAGCCTGTGTCTAGCCTGTGTCTAGCCTGTGTCTAGCCTGTGTCTAGCCTGTCTCTAGAATGTGGCTAGCCTGTGTCTAGTCTGTGTCTAGCCTGTGTCTAGCCTGTGTCTAGTCTGTGTCTAGCCTTTATCTAGCCTGTGTCTAGCATGTGCCTGGCCTCTGCCTAGCCTGTGCCCAGCCTGTACCTAGCCAGTGCCTAGACTGTACCTAGCCAGTGCCTAGCCCATGTCTAGCCTGTGCTTAGCCAGTGTCTAGCCTGTGCCCAGCCAGTGTCTAGCCTGTGCCCAGCCAGTGTCTAGCCTGTGTCTAGCCTGTGCCTAGCCATTGTCTAGCCTGTGCCCAGCCAGTGTCTAGCCTGTGTCTAGCCTGCGTCTAGCCTGTGCCTAGCCTGTGTCTAGCCTGTGCCTAGCCTGTGCCTAGCCTGTGCCTAGCCTGTGCCTAGCCTGTGCCTAGCCTGTGCCTAGCCTGTGCCTAGCCTGTGTCTAGCCTGTGTCTAGCCTGTGTCTAGCCTGTGTCTAGCCTGTGTCTAGCCTGTGTCTAGCCTGTGTCTAGCCTGTGTCTAGCCTGTGTCTAGCCTGTGTCTAGCCTGTGTCTAGCCTGTGTCTAGCCTGTGTCTAGCCTGTGTCTAGCCTGTGTCTAGCCTGTGTCTAGCCTGTGTCTAGCCTGTCTCTAGAATGTGGCTAGCCTGTGTCTAGCCTGTGTCTAGCCTGTGTCTAGCCTGTGTTTAGCCTGTGTTTAGCCTGTGTCTAGCCTGTGTCTAGCCTGTGTCTAGCCTGTGTCTAGCCTGTGTCTAGCCTGTGTCTAGCCTGTGTCTAGCCTGTGTCTAGCCTGTGTCTAGCCTGTGTCTAGCCTGTGTCTAGCCTGTGTCTAGCCTGTGTCTAGCCTGTGTCTAGCCTGTGTCTAGCCTGTGTCTAGCCTGTCTCTAGAATGTGGCTAGCCTGTGTCTAGCCTGTGTCTAGTCTGTGTCTAGCCTGTGTCTAGCCTGTGTCTAGGCTGTGTCTAGCCTGTGTCTAGCCTGTGTCTAGCCTGTCTCTAGAATGCGGCTAGCCTGTGTCTAGTCTGTGTCTAGCCTGTGTCTAGCCTGTGTCTAGCCTGTGTCTAGCCTGTGTCTAGCCTGTGTCTAGCCTGTGTCTAGTCTTTGTCTAGCCTGTGTCTAGCATGTGTCTAGCCTCTGCCTAGCCTGTGTCTAGCCTGTGTCTAGCCTGTGTCTAGCCTGTGTCTAGCCTGTGTCTAGCCTGTGTCTAGCCTGTGTCTAGCCTGTGTCTGGCCTGTGTATAGCATGTGTCTAGCCTGTGTCTAGCCTGTGTCTTGCCTGTTTCTAGCCTGTGTCTAGCCTATGTCTAGCCTGTGTCTAGCCTGTGTCTAGCCTGTGTCTAGCCTGTGTCTAGCCTGTGTCTAGCCTGTGTCTAGCCTGTGTCTAGCATGTGCCTAGCCTCTGCCTAGCCTCTGCCTAGCCTTTACCTAGCCAGTGCCTAGCCTGTACCTAGCCGGTGTCTAGCCTGTGCCTAACCAGTGTCTAGCCTGTACCCAGCCAGTGTCTAGCCTGTGTCTAGCCTGTACCCAGCCAGTGTCTAGCCTGTGTCTAGCCTGTGCCTAGCCAGTGTCTAGCCTGTGCCTAGCCAGTGTCTAGCCTGTGCCTAGCCAGTGTCTAGCCTGTACCTAGCCAGTTTCTAGCCTATGTCTAGCCTGTGCTTAGCCAGTGTCTAGCCTGTGCCCAGCCAGTGCCTAGCCTGTGCCTAGCCTGTGCCTAGCCTGTGCCTAGCCTGTGCCTAGCCTGTGCCTAGCCTGTGTCTAGCCTGTATCTAGCCTGTGCCTTGCCTGTGCCTTGCCTGTGCCTAGCCTGTGCCTAGCCTGTGCCTAGCCTGTGCCTAGCCTGTGCCTAGCCTGTGCCTAGCCTGTGCCTAGCCTGTGCCTAGCCTGTGCCTAGCCTGTGCCTAGCCTGTGCCTAGCCTGTGCCTAGCCTGTGCCTAGCTTGTGGCTAGCCAGTGTCTAGCCTGTGTCTAGCCTGTGTCTAGCCTGTGTCTAGCCTGTGTCTAGCCTATGTCAAGCCTGTGTCTAGCCTATGTCTAGCCTGTGTCTAGCCTGTGCCTAGCTTGTAGGAGCCTGTGTCTAGCCTGTGTCTAGCCTGTGTCTAGCCTGTGTCTAGCCTGTGTCTAGCCTGTGTCTAGCCTGTGTCTAGCCTGTGTCAAGCCTGTGTCTAGCCTGTGTCTAGCCTGTGTCTAGCCTGTGTCTAGCCTGTGTCAAGCCTGTGTCTAGCCTGTGTCTAGCCTGTGTCTAGCCTGTGTCTAGCCTGTGTCTAGCCTGTGTCTAGCCTGTGTCTAGCCTGTGTCTAGCCTGTGTCTAGCCTGTGTCTAGCCTGTGTCTAGCCTGTGTCAAGCCTGTGTCTAGCCTGTGTCTAGCCTGTGTCTAGCCTGTGTCTAGCCTGTGTCTAGCCTGTGTCTAGCCTGTGTCTAGCCTGTGTCTAGCCTGTATCTAGCCTGTGTCTAGCCTGTGTCTAGCATGTGCCTAGACTCTGCCTAGCCTGTGCCTAGCCTGTACCTAGCCAGTGCCTAGCCTGTACCCAGCCAGTGTCTAGCCTGTGTCTAGCCTGTGTCTAGCCTGTGTCTTGCCTGTGTCTAGCCTGTGTCTAGCCTGTGTCTAGCCTGTGTCTAGCCTGTGTCTAGCCTGTGTCTAGCCTGTGGCTAGCCTGTGTCTAGCCTGTGTCTAGCCTGTGTCTAGCCTGTGTCTAGCCTGTGTCTAGCCTGTGCCTTGCCAGTGTCTAGCCTGTGCCTAGCCATTGTCTAACCTGTGCCCAGCCAGTGTCTAGCCTGTGTCTAGCCTGTGTCTAGCCTGTGTCTAGCCTGTTTCTAGCCTCTGTCTTGCCTGTGTCTAGCCTGTGTCTAGCCTGTTCCTAGCCTGTGGCTAGCCTGTGTCTAGCCTGTTTCTAGCCTGTGTCTAGCCTGTGTCTAGCCTGTGTCTAGCCTGTGTCTAGCCTGTGTCTAGCCTGTGTCTAGCCTATGTCTAGCCTGTGTCTAGCCTGTGTCTAGCCTGTGTCAAGCCTGTGTCTAGCCTGTGTCTAGCCTGTGTCTAGCCTGTGTCTAGCCTGTGTCTAGCCTGTGTCAAGCCTGTGTCTAGCCTGTGTCTAGCCTGTGTCTAGCCTGTGTCTAACCTGTGTCTAGCCTGTGTCTAGCCTGTGTCTAGCCTGTGTCTAGCCTGTGTCTAGCCTGTGTCTAGCCTATGTCTAGCCTGTGTCTAGCCTGTGCCTAGCCTGTGTCTAGCCTGTGTCTAGCCTGTGTCAAGCCTGTGTCTAGCCTGTGTCTAGCCTGTGTCTAGCCTGTGTCTAGCCTGTGTCTAGCCTGTGTCAAGCCTGTGTCTAGCCTGTGTCTAGCCTGTGTCAAGCCTGTGTCTAGCCTGTGTCTAGCCTGTGTCTAGCCTGTGTCTAGCCTGTGTCAAGCCTGTGTCTAGCCTGTGTCTAGCCTGTGTCTAGCCTGTGTCTAACCTGTGTCTAGCCTGTGTCTAGCCTGTGTCTAGCCTGTGTCTAGCCTGTGTCTAGCCTGTGTCTAGCCTGTGGCTAGCCTGTGTCTAGCCTGTGTCTAGCCTGTGTCTAGCCTGTGTCTAGCCTGTGTCTAGCCTGTGCCTTGCCAGTGTCTAGCCTGTGCCTAGCCATTGTCTAACCTGTGCCCAGCCAGTGTCTAGCCTGTGTCTAGCCTGTGTCTAGCCTGTGTCTAGCCTGTTTCTAGCCTCTGTCTTGCCTGTGTCTAGCCTGTGTCTAGCCTGTTCCTAGCCTGTGGCTAGCCTGTGTCTAGCCTGTTTCTAGCCTGTGTCTAGCCTGTGTCTAGCCTGTGTCTAGCCTGTGTCTAGCCTGTGTCTAGCCTGTGTCTAGCCTATGTCTAGCCTGTGTCTAGCCTGTGTCTAGCCTGTGCCAAGCCTGTGTCTAGCCTGTGTCTAGCCTGTGTCTAGCCTGTGTCTAGCCTGTGTCTAGCCTGTGTCTAGCCTGTGTCTAGCCTGTGTCTAGCCTGTGTCTAACCTGTGTCTAGCCTGTGTCTAGCCTGTGTCTAGCCTGTGTCTAGCCTGTGTCTAGCCTGTGTCTAGCCTGTGTCTAGCCTGTGTCAAGCCTGTGTCTAGCCTGTGTCTAGCCTGTGTCTAGCCTGTGTCTAGCCTGTGTCTAGCCTGTGTCTAGCCTGTGTCTAGCCTGTGTCTAGCCTGTATCTAGCCTGTGTCTAGCCTGTGTCTAGCATGTGCCTAGCCTCTGCCTAGCCTGTGCCTAGCCTGTACCTAGCCAGTGCCTAGCCTGTACCCAGCCAGTGTCTAGCCTGTGTCTAGCCTGTGTCTAGCCTGTGTCTAGCCTGTGTCTTGCCTGTGTCTAGCCTGTGTCTAGCCTGTGTCTAGCCTGTGTCTAGCCTGTGTCTAGCCTGTGTCTAGCCTGTGGCTAGCCTGTGTCTAGCCTGTGTCTAGCCTGTGTCTAGCCTGTGTCTAGCCTGTGTCTAGCCTGTGCCTTGCCAGTGTCTAGCCTGTGCCTAGCCATTGTCTAACCTGTGCCCAGCCAGTGTCTAGCCATTGTCTAGCCTGTGTCTAGCCTGTGTCTAGCCTGTTTCTAGCCTCTGTCTTGCCTGTGTCTAGCCTGTGTCTAGCCTGTTCCTAGCCTGTGGCTAGCCTGTGTCTAGCCTGTGTCTAGCCTGTGTCTAGCCTGTGTCTAGCCTGTGTCTAGCCTGTGTCTAGCCTGTGTCTAGCCTATGTCTAGCCTGTGTCTAGCCTGTGTCTAGCCTGTGTCTAGCCTGTGTCTAGCCTGTGTCTAGCCTGTGTCTAGCCTGTGTCTAGCCTGTGTCTAGCCAGTGTCTAGCCTGTGTCTAGTTTATGTCTAGCCTTTGTGCAGCCTGTTTCTAGCATGTGCCTAGCCTCTGCCTAGCCAGTGCCTAGACTGTCCCTAGCCAGTGCCTAGCCTGTACCTAGCCAGTGTCTAGACTGTACCTCGCCAGTGCCTAGACTGTACCTAGCCAGTGCCTAGCCTGTACCTAGCCAGTGTCTAGCCTGTGCCTAGCCATTGTCTAGCCTGTGCCCAGCCAGTGTCTAGCCTGTGTCTAGCCTGTGCCTAGCCTGTGCCTAGCCTGTGCCTAGCCTGTGTCTAGCCTGTTTCTAGCCTGTGGCTAGCCTGTGCCCAACCTGTGTCTAGCCTGTGTCTAGCCTGTGTCTAGCCTGTGTCTAGCCTGTGTCTAGCCTGTGTCTAGCCTGTGTCTAGCCTGTGTCTAGCCTGTGTCTAGCCTGTGTCTAGCCTGTGTCTAGCCTGTGTCTAGCCTGTGTCTAGCCTGTGTCTAGCCTGTGTCTAGCCTGTGTCTAGCCTGTGTCTAGCCTGTGTCTAGCCTGTGTCTAGCCTGTATCTAGACTGTGTCTAGCCTGTGTCTAGACTGTGTCTAGCCTGTGTCTAGCCTGTGTCTAGCCTATGTCTAGCCTGTGTCTAGCCTGTGTCTAGCCTGTGTCTAGCCTGTGTCTAGTCTGTGTCTAGCCTGTGTCTAGCCTGTGTCTAGCCAGTGTCTAGCCTGTGTCTAGCCAGTGTCTAGCCAGTGTCTAGCCTGTGTCTAGCCTGTGTCTAGCCTGTGTCTAGCCTGTGTCTAGCCTATGTCTAGCCTTTGTCTAGCCTGTGTCTACCCTGAGCAAAGCTAGAGTCTAGCCTGTACCTAGCCAGTGCCTAGCCTGTACCTAGCCAGTGCCTAGCCTGTACCTAGCCAGTGTCTAGACTGTACCTAGCCAGTGCCTAGCCTGTACCTAGCCAGTGTCTAGCCTGTGCCTAGCCATTGTCTAGCCTGTGCCCAGCCAGTGTCTAGCCTGTGTCTAGCCTGTGCCTAGCCTGTGCCTAGCCTGTGCCTAGCCTGTGTCTAGCCTGTTTCTAGCCTGTGCCCAACCTGTGTCTAGCCTGTGTCTAGCCTGTGTCTAGCCTGTGTCTAGCCTGTGTCTAGCCTGTGTCTAGCCTGTGTCTAGTCTGTGTCTAGCCTGTGTCTAGCCTGTGTCTAGCCAGTGTCTAGCCTGTGTCTAGCCAGTGTCTAGCCTGTGTCTAGCCTGTGTCAAGCCTGTGTCTAGCCTGTGTCTAGCCTGTGTCTAGCCTGTGTCTAGCCTATGTCTAGCCTTTGTCTAGCCTGTGTCTAGCCTCTGTCTAGCCTGTATCTAGACTGTGTCTAGCCTGTGTCTAGACTGTGTCTAGCCTGTGTCTAGCCTGTGTCTAGCCTATGTCTGGCCTGTGTGTAGCCTGTGTCTAGCCTGTGTCTAGCCTGTGTCTAGTCTGTGTCTATCCTGTGCCCAACCTGTGTCTAGCCTGTGTCTAGCCTGTGTCTAGCCTGTGTCTAGCCTGTGTCTAGCCTGTGTCTAGCCTGTGTCTAGCCTGTGTCTAGCCTGTGTCTAGCCTGTGTCTAGCCTGTGTCTAGCCTGTGTCTAGCCTGTGTCTAGCCTGTGCCTAGCCTCTGCCTACCCTGTGCCTAGCCTGTACCTAGCCAGTGTCTAGCCTGTGCCTAGCCAGTGTCTTGCCTGTGCCTAGCCAGTGTCTAGCCTTTGTCTAGCCAGTGTCTAGCCTTTGTCTACCCTGAGCAAAGCTAGAGTCTAGCCTGTACCTAGCCAGTGCCTAGCCTGTACCTAGCCAGTGCCTGGACTGTACCTAGCCAGTGCCTAGACTGTACCTAGCCAGTGCCTAGACTGTACCTAGCCAGTGCCTAGCCTGTACCTAGCCAGTGTCTAGCCTGTGCCTAGCCATTGTCTAGCCTGTACCCAGCCAGTGTCTAGCCTGTGTCTAGCCTGTGCCTAGCCTGTGCCTAGCCTGTGCCTAGCCTGTGCCTAGCCTGTGCCTAGCCTGTGCCTAGCCTGTGCCTAGCCTGTGCCTAGCCTGTGCCTAACCTGTGCCTAGCCTGTGCTCAACCTGTGCCTAACCTGTGTCTAGCCTGTGTCTAGCCTGTGTCAAGCCTGTGTCTAGCCTGTGTCTAGCCTGTGTCTAGCCTGTGTCAAGCCTGTGTCTAGCCTGTGTCTAGCCTGTGTCTAGCCTGTGTCTAGTTTATGTCTAGCCTTTGTCTTGCCTGTGTCTAGCATGTGCCTAGCCTCTGCCTAGCCAGTGCCTAGACTGTACCTAGCCAGTGCCTAGCCTGTACCTAGCCAGTGTCTAGACTGTACCTAGCCAGTGCCTAGCCTGTACCTAGCCAGTGTCTAGCCTGTGCCTAGCCATTGTCTAGCCTGTGCCCAGCCAGTGTCTAGCCTGTGTCTAGCCTGTGCCTAGCCTGTGCCTAGCCTGTGCCTAGCCTGTGTCTAGCCTGTTTCTAGCCTGTGCCCAACCTGTGTCTAGCCTGTGTCTAGCCTGTGTCTAGCCTGTGTCTAGCCTGTGTCTAGCCTGTGTCTAGCCTGTGTCTAGTCTGTGTCTAGCCTGTGTCTAGCCTGTGTCTAGCCAGTGTCTAGCCTGTGTCTAGCCAGTGTCTAGCCTGTGTCTAGCCTGTGTCAAGCCTGTGTCTAGCCTGTGTCTAGCCTGTGTCTAGCCTGTGTCTTGCCTATGTCTAGCCTTTGTCTAGCCTGTGTCTGGCATGTGCCTAGCCTCTGCCTAGCCTGTGCCTAGCCTGTACCTTGCCAGTGTCTAGCCTGTGCCTAGCCAGTGTCTAGCCTTTGTCTAGCCAGTGTCTAGCCTTTGTCTAGCCTTTGTCTAGCCTTTGTCTACCCTGTGCATAGCTAGAGTCTAGCCTGTACCTAGCCAATGCCTAGCCTGTACCTAGCCAGTGCCTGGACTGTACCTAGCCAGTGCCTAGACTGTACCTAGCCAGTGCCTAGACTGTACCTAGCCAGTGCCTAGCCTGTACCTAGCCAGTGTCTAGCCTGTGCCTAGCCATTGCCTAGCCTGTACCTAGCCAGTGCCTAGACTGTACCCAGCCAGTGCCTAGCCTATACCTATCCAGTGTCTAGCCTGTGCCTAGCCATTGTCTAGCCTGTGCCCAGCCAGTGTCTAGCATGTGTCTAGCCTGTGCCTAGCCTGTGCCTAGCCTGTGCCTAGCCTGTGCCTAGCCTGTGCCTAGCCTGTGTCTAGCCTGTGTCTAGCCTGTGCCTCGCCTGTGTCTAGCCTGTGTCTAGCCTGTGTCTAGCCTGTGTCTAGCCTGTGTCTAGCCTGTGTCTAGCCTGTGTCTTGCCTGTGTCTAGCCTGTGTCTTGCCTGTGTCTAGCCTGTGTCTAGCCTGTGTCTAGCCTGTGTCTAGCCTGTGTCTAGCCTGTATTTTGCCTGTGTCTAGCCTGTGTCTAGCCTGTGTCTAGCCTGTGTTTAGCCTGTGTCTAGCCTGTGTCAAGCATGTGTCTAGCCTGTGTCTAGCCTGTGTCTGGCCTGTGTCTAGCCTGTGTTTAGCCTGTGTCTAGCCTGTGTCTAGCCTTTGTCTAGCCTGTGTCTAGCATGTGTCTAGCATGTACCTAGCCTCTGCCTAGCATGTGCCTAGCCTGTACCTAGCCAGTGCCTAGCCTGTACATAGCCAGTGCCTGGCCTGTACCTAGCCAGTGTCTAGCCTGTGCCTAGCCAGTGTCTAGCCTTTGTCTAGCCTGTGCATAGCCAGAATCTAGCCTGTGCATAGCCAGAATCTAGCCAGTGCCTAGCCAGTGTCTAGCCTTTGTCTACCCTGTGCATACCTAGGGTCTAGCCTGTACCTAGCCAGTGCCTAGCCTGTACCTAGCCAGTGTCTAGACTGTACCTAGCCAGTGCCTAGCCTGTACCTAGCCAGTGTCTAGCCTGTGCCCAGCCTGTGCCTAGCCTGTGCCTAGCCTGTGCCTAGCTTGTGCCTAGCCTGTGCCTAGCCATTGACTAGCCTGTGCCTAGCCAGTGCCCAGCCAGTGTCTAGGCTGTGTCTAGCCTGTGCCTAGCCTGTGCCCAGCCTGTGCCTAGCCTGTGCCTAGCCTGTGCCTAGCCTGTGCCTAGCCTGTGCCTAGCCCGTGCCCAGCCTGTGCCTTGCCTGTGTCTAGCCTGTGTCTAGCCGGTGTCTAGCCTGTGTCTAGCCTGTGTCTAGACTGTGTCTAGCATGTGTCTAGCCTGTGTCTAGCCTATGTCTAGCCTGTGTCTAGCCTGTGTCTAGCCTGTGTCTAGCCTGTGTCTAGCCTGTGTCTAGCCAGTGTCTAGCCAGTGTCTAGCCTGTGTCTAGCCTGTGTCTAGCCTGTGTCTAGCCTGTGTCTAGCCTGTGTCTAGCCTTTGTCTAGCCTGTGTCTAGCCTGTTTCTAGCCTATGTCTAGCCTGTGTCTAGCCTGTGTCTAGCCTGTGTCTAGCCTGTGTCTAGTCTGTGTCTAGCCTGTGTCTAGCCTTTGTCTAGCCAGTGTCTAGCCTGTGTCTAGCCTGTGTCTAACCTGTGTCAAGCCTGTGTCTAGCCTTTGTCTAGCCTGTTTCTAGCCTTTGTCTAGCCTGTGTCTAGCCTGTGTCTAGCCTGTGTCTAGGCTATGTTTAGCCTTTGTCTAGCCTCTGCCTAGCCTGTGCCTAGCCTGTACCTAGCCAGTGTCTAGCCTGTGCCTAGCCAGTGTCTAGCCTTTGTCTAGCCAGTGTCTAGCCTTTGTCTAGCCTTTGTCTACCCTGTGCATAGCTAGAGTCTAGCCTGTACCTAGCCAGTGCCTAGCCTATACCTGGCCAGTGCCTAGACTGTACCTAGCCAGTGCCTAGCCTGTACCTATCCAGTGCCTAGCCTGTGCCTAGCCTGTGCTTAGCCTGTGCATAGCCTGTGCCTAGCCTGTGCCTAGCCTGTGCCTAGCCTGTGCCTAGCCTGTGCCTAGCCTGTGTCTAGCCTGTGTCTAGCCTGTGTCTAGCCTGTGTCTAGCCTGTGTCTAGCCTGTGTCTAGCCTGTGTCTAGCCTGTGTCTAGCCTGTGTCTAGCCTGTGTCTAGCCTGTGTCTAGCCTGTGTCTAGCCTGTGTCTAGCCTGTTTCTAGCCTGTGTCTAGCCTGTGTCTAGCCTGTGTCTAGCCTGTGTCTAGCCTGTGTCTAGCCTATATCTAGCCTGTGTCTAGCCTGTGTCTAGCCTGTGTCTAGCCTGTGTCTAGCCTGTGTCTAGCCTGTGTCTAGCCTGTGTCTAGCCTGTGTCTAGCCTGTGTCTAGCCTGTGTCTAGCATGTGTCTAGCCTGTGTCTAGCCTGTGTCTGGGCTGTGTCTAGCCTGTTTTTAGCCTGTGTCTAGCCTGTGTCTAGCCTTTGTCTAGCCTGTGTCTAGCATGTGCCGAGCCTCTGCCTAGCATGTGCCTAGCCTGTACCTAGCCATTGCCTAGCCTGTACCTAGCCAGTGCCTAGCCTGTACCTAGCGAGTGCCTGGCCTCTACCTAGCCAGTGCCTGGACTGTACCTAGCCAGTGTCTAGACTGTACCTAGCCAGTGCCTAGACTGTACCTAGCCAGTGTCTAGCCTGTGCCTAGCCATTGTCTAGCCTGTACCCAGCCAGTGTCTAGCCTGTGTCTAGCCTGTGCCTAGCCTGTGCCTAGCCTGTGCCTAGCCTGTGCCTAGCCTGTGCCTAGCCTGTGCCTAACCTGTGCCTAGCCTGTGCTCAACCTGTGCCTAACCTGTGTCTAGCCTGTGTCTAGCCTGTGTCAAGCCTGTGTCTAGCCTGTGTCTAGCCTGTGTCTAGCCTGTGTCAAGCCTGTGTCTAGCCTGTGTCTAGCCTGTGTCTAGCCTGTGTCTAGTTTATGTCTAGCCTTTGTCTAGCCTGTGTCTAGCATGTGCCTAGCCTCTGCCTAGCCAGTGCCTAGACTGTACCTAGCCAGTGCCTAGCCTGTACCTAGCCAGTGTCTAGACTGTACCTAGCCAGTGCCTAGCCTGTACCTAGCCAGTGTCTAGCCTGTGCCTAGCCATTGTCTAGCCTGTGCCCAGCCAGTGCCTAGCCATTGTCTAGCCTGTGCCCAGCCAGTGTCTAGCCTGTGTCTAGCCTGTGCCTAGCCTGTGCCTAGCCTGTGTCTAGCCTGTTTCTAGCCTGTGGCTAGCCTGTGCCCAACCTGTGTCTAGCCTGTGTCTAGCCTGTGTCTAGCCTGTGTCTAGCCTGTGTCTAGCCTGTGTCTAGCCTGTGTCTAGCCTGTGTCTAGCCTGTGTATAGCCTGTGTCTAGCCTGTGTCTAGCCTGTGTCTAGCCTGTGTCTAGCCTGTGTCTAGCCTGTGTCTAGCCTGTGTCTAGCCTGTGTCTAGCCTGTGTCTAGCCTGTGTCTAGCCTGTGTCTAGCCTGTGTCTAGCCTGTGTCTAGCCTGTGTCTAGCCTGTGCCTAGCCTGTACCTAGCCAGTGTCTAGCCTGTGCCTAGCCAGTGTCTAGCCTTTGTCTAGCCTTTGTCTACCCTGTGCATAGCTAGAGTCTAGCCTGTACCTAGCCAATGCCTAGCCTGTACCTAGCCAGTGCCTGGACTGTACCTAGCCAGTGCCTAGACTGTACCTAGCCAGTGCCTAGACTGTACCTAGCCAGTGCCTAGCCTGTACCTAGCCAGTGTCTAGCCTGTGCCTAGCCATTGCCTAGCCTGTACCCAGCCAGTGTCTAGCCTGTACCCAGCCAGTGTCTAGCCTGTGTCTAGCCTGTGCCTGGCCTGTGTCTAGCCTGTGTCTAGCCTGTGTCTAGCCTGTGTCTAGCCTTTGTCTACCTTGTGCATACCTAGGGTCTAGCCTGTACCTAGCCAGTGCCTAGCCTGTACCTAGCCAGTGCCTAGACTGTACCCAGCCAGTGCCTAGCCTATACCTATCCAGTGTCTAGCCTGTGCCTAGCCATTGTCTAGCCTGTGCCCAGCCAGTGTCTAGCATGTGTCTAGCCTGTGCCTAGCCTATGCCTAGCCTGTGCCTAGCCTGTGCCTAGCCTGTGTCTAGCCTGTGTCTAGCCTGTGTCTAGCCTGTGTCTAGCCTGTGTCTAGCCTGTGTCTAGCCTGTGTCTAGCCTGTGTCTAGCCTGTGTCTAGCCTCTGTCTAGCCTGTGTCTTGCCTGTGTCTAGCCTGTGTCTTGCCTGTGTCTAGCCTGTGTCTAGCCTGTGTCTAGCCTGTGTCTAGCCTGTGTCTAGCCTGTATCTTGCCTGTGTCTAGCCTGTGTCTAGCCTGTGTCTAGCCTGTGTCTAGCCTGTGTTAAGCCTGTGTCTAGCCAGTACCTAGCCAGTGCCTAGACTGTACCCAGCCAGTGCCTAGCCTATACCTATCCAGTGTCTAGCCTGTGCCTAGCCATTGTCTAGCCTGTGCCCAGCCACTGTCTAGCATGTGTCTAGCCTGTGCCTAGCCTATGCCTAGCCTGTGCCTAGCCTGTGCCTAGCCTGTGCCTAGCCTGTGTCTAGCCTGTGTCTAGCCTGTGTCTAGGCTATGTTTAGCCTTTGTCTAGCCTCTGCCTAGCCTGTGCCTAGCCTGTACCTAGCCAGTGTCTAGCCTGTGCCTAGCCAGTGTCTAGCCTTTGTCTAGCCAGTGTCTAGCCTTTGTCTAGCCTTTGTCTACCCTGTGCATAGCTAGAGTCTAGCCTGTACCTAGCCAGTGCCTAGCCTATACCTGGCCAGTGCCTAGACTGTACCTAGCCAGTGCCTAGCCTGTACCTATCCAGTGCCTAGCCTGTGCCTAGCCTGTGCTTAGCCTGTGCATAGCCTGTGCCTAGCCTGTGCCTAGCCTGTGCCTAGCCTGTGCCTAGCCTGTGCCTAGCCTGTGCCTAGCCTGTGTCTAGCCTGTGTCTAGCCTGTGTCTAGCCTGTGCCTAGCCTGTGTCTAGCCTGTGTCTAGCCTGTGTCTAGCCTGTGTCTAGCCTGTGTCTAGCCTGTGTCTAGCCTGTGTCTAGCCTGTGTCTAGCCTGTGTCTAGCCTGTGTCTAGCCTGTGTCTAGCCTGTTTCTAGCCTGTGTCTAGCCTGTGTCTAGCCTGTGTCTAGCCTGTGTCTAGCCTGTGTCTAGCCTGTGTCTAGCCTGTGTCTAGCCTGTGTCTAGCCTGTGTCTAGCCTGTGTCTAGCCTGTGTCTAGCCTGTGTCTAGCCTGTGTCTAGCCTGTGTCTAGCCTGTGTCTAGCCTGTGTCTAGCATGTGTCTAGCCTGTGTCTAGCCTGTGTCTGGGCTGTGTCTAGCCTGTTTTTAGCCTGTGTCTAGTTTATGTCTAGCCTTTGTCTAGCCTGTGTCTAGCATGTGCCTAGCCTCTGCCTAGCCAGTGCCTAGACTGTACCTAGCCAGTGCCTAGCCTGTACCTAGCCAGTGTCTAGACTGTACCTAGCCAGTGCCTAGCCTGTACCTAGCCAGTGTCTAGCCTGTGCCTAGCCATTGTCTAGCCTGTGCCCAGCCAGTGCCTAGCCATTGTCTAGCCTGTGCCCAGCCAGTGTCTAGCCTGTGTCTAGCCTGTGCCTAGCCTGTGCCTAGCCTGTGTCTAGCCTGTTTCTAGCCTGTGGCTAGCCTGTGCCCAACCTGTGTCTAGCCTGTGTCTAGCCTGTGTCTAGCCTGTGTCTAGCCTGTGTCTAGCCTGTGTCTAGCCTGTGTATAGCCTGTGTCTAGCCTGTGTCTAGCCTGTGTCTAGCCTGTGTCTAGCCTGTGTCTAGCCTGTGTCTAGCCTGTGTCTAGCCTGTGTCTAGCCTGTGTCTAGCATGTGTCTAGCCTGTGTCTAGCCTGTGCCTAGCCTGTACCTAGCCAGTGTCTAGCCTGTGCCTAGCCAGTGTCTAGCCTTTGTCTAGCCTTTGTCTACCCTGTGCATAGCTAGAGTCTAGCCTGTACCTAGCCAATGCCTAGCCTGTACCTAGCCAGTGCCTGGACTGTACCTAGCCAGTGCCTAGACTGTACCTAGCCAGTGCCTAGACTGTACCTAGCCAGTGCCTAGCCTGTACCTAGCCAGTGCCTAGCCTGTACCTAGCCAGTGTCTAGCCTGTGCCTAGCCATTGCCTAGCCTGTACCCAGCCAGTGTCTAGCCTGTACCCAGCCAGTGTCTAGCCTGTGTCTAGCCTGTGCCTAGCCTGTGCCTAGCCTGTGTCTAGCCTGTGCCTACCCTGTGCCTAACCTGTGCCTTGCCTGTGCTCAACCTGTGCCTAACCTGTGTTTAGCCTGTGTCTAGCCTGTGTCAAGCCTGTGTCTAGCCTGTATCTAGCCTGTGTCTAGCCTGTGTCAAGCCTGTGTCTAGCCTGTGTCAAGCCTGTGTCTAGCCTGTGTCTAGCCTGTGTCTAGCCTGTGTCTAGCCTGTGTCTAGCCTGTGTCTAGCCTGTGTCTAGCCTGTGTCTAGCCTTTGTCTACCTTGTGCATACCTAGGGTCTAGCCTGTACCTAGCCAGTGCCTAGCCTGTACCTAGCCAGTGCCTAGACTGTACCCAGCCAGTGCCTAGCCTATACCTATCCAGTGTCTAGCCTGTGCCTAGCCATTGTCTAGCCTGTGCCCAGCCAGTGTCTAGCATGTGTCTAGCCTGTGCCTAGCCTATGCCTAGCCTGTGCCTAGCCTGTGCCTAGCCTGTGTCTAGCCTGTGTCTAGCCTGTGTCTAGCCTGTGTCTAGCCTGTGTCTAGCCTGTGTCTAGCCTGTGTCTAGCCTGTGTCTAGCCTGTGTCTAGCATGTGTCTAGCCTGTGTCTAGCCTGTGTCTAGCCTGTGTCTAGCCTGTGTCTTGCCTGTGTCTAGCCTGTGTCTAGCCTGTGTCTAGCCTGTGTCTAGCCTGTGTCTAGCCTGTGTCTAGCCTGTATCTTGCCTGTGTCTAGCCTGTGTCTAGCCTGTGTCTAGCCTGTGTCTAGCCTGTGTTAAGCCTGTGTCTAGCCTGTGTCTAGCCTGTGTCAAGCATGTGTCTAGCCTGTGCCTAGCCTGTGTCTGGCCTGTGTCTAGCCTGTGTTTAGCCTGTGTCTAGCCTGTGTCTAGCCTTTGTCTAGCCTGTGTCTAGCATGTACCTAGCCTCTGCCTAGCATGTGCCTAGCCTGTACCTAGCCAGTGCCTAGCCTGTACCTAGCCAGTGCCTAGCCTGTACCTAGCCAGTGCCTGGCCTGTACCTAGCCAGTGTCTAGCCTGTGCCTAGCCAGTGTCAAGCCTTTGTCTAGCCTGTGCATAGCCAGAATCTAGCCAGTGCCTAGCCAGTGTCTAGCCTTTGTCTACCCTGTGCATACCTAGGGTCTAGCCTGTACCTAGCCAGTGCCTAGCCTGTACCTAGCCAGTGCCTAGCCTGTACCTAGCCAGTGCCTAGACTGTACCTAGCCAGTGCCTAGCCTGTACCTAGCCAGTGTCTAGCCTGTGCCTAGCCATTGACTAGCCTGTGTCTAGCATGTGCCGAGCCTCTGCCTAGCATGTGCCTAGCCTGTACCTAGCCATTGCCTAGCCTGTACCTAGCCAGTGCCTGGCCTCTACCTAGCCAGTGTCTAGCCTGTGTCTAGCCTGTGTCTGGGCTGTGTCTAGCCTGTTTTTAGCCTGTGTCTAGCCTGTGTCTAGCCTTTGTCTAGCCTGTGTCTAGCATGTGCCGAGCCTCTGCCTAGCATGTGCCTAGCCTGTACCTAGCCATTGCCTAGCCTGTACCTAGCCAGTGCCTAGCCTGTACCTAGCCAGTGCCTGGCCTCTACCTAGCCAGTGTCTAGCCTGTGTCTAGCCTGTGCCTAGCCTGTGTCTAGCCTGTGCCTAGCCTGTGCCTAGCCAGTGCCTAGCCTGTACCTAGCCAGTGCCTGGACTGTACCTAGCCAGTGCCTAGACTGTACCTAGCCAGTGCCTAGACTGTACCTAGCCAGTGCCTAGACTGTACCTAGCCAGTGTCTAGCCTGTGCCTAGCCATTGTCTAGCCTGTACCCAGCCAGTGTCTAGCCTGTGCCTAGCCTGTGCCTAGCCTGTGCCTAGCCTGTGCCTAGCCTGTGCCTAGCCTGTGCCTAACCTGTGCCTAGCCTGTGCTCAACCTGTGCCTAACCTGTGTCTAGCCTGTGTCTAGCCTGTGTCAAGCCTGTGTCTAGCCTGTGTCTAGCCTGTGTCTAGCCTGTGTCAAGCCTGTGTCTAGCCTGTGTCTAGCCTGTGTCTAGCCTGTGTCTAGTTTATGTCTAGCCTTTGTCTAGCCTGTGTCTAGCATGTGCCTAGCCTCTGCCTAGCCAGTGCCTAGACTGTACCTAGCCAGTGCCTAGCCTGTACCTAGCCAGTGTCTAGACTGTACCTAGCCAGTGCCTAGCCTGTACCTAGCCAGTGTCTAGCCTGTGCCTAGCCATTGTCTAGCCTGTGCCCAGCCAGTGCCTAGCCATTGTCTAGCCTGTGCCCAGCCAGTGTCTAGCCTGTGTCTAGCCTGTGCCTAGCCTGTGCCTAGCCTGTGTCTAGCCTGTTTCTAGCCTGTGGCTAGCCTGTGCCCAACCTGTGTCTAGCCTGTGTCTAGCCTGTGTCTAGCCTGTGTCTAGCCTGTGTCTAGCCTGTGTCTAGCCTGTGTCTAGCCTGTGTCTAGCCTGTGTCTAGCCTGTGTCTAGCCTGTGTCTAGCCTGTGTCTAGCCTGTGTCTAGCCTGTGCCTAGCCTGTACCTAGCCAGTGTCTAGCCTGTGCCTAGCCAGTGTCTAGCCTTTGTCTAGCCTTTGTCTACCCTGTGCATAGCTAGAGTCTAGCCTGTACCTAGCCAATGCCTAGCCTGTACCTAGCCAGTGCCTGGACTGTACCTAGCCAGTGCCTAGACTGTACCTAGCCAGTGCCTAGACTGTACCTAGCCAGTGCCTAGCCTGTACCTAGCCAGTGCCTAGCCTGTACCTAGCCAGTGTCTAGCCTGTGCCTAGCCATTGCCTAGCCTGTACCCAGCCAGTGTCTAGCCTGTACCCAGCCAGTGTCTAGCCTGTGTCTAGCCTGTGCCTAGCCTGTGCCTAGCCTGTGTCTAGCCTGTGCCTAGCCTGTGCCTAACCTGTGCCTTGCCTGTGCTCAACCTGTGCCTAACCTGTGTCTAGCCTGTGTCTAGCCTGTGTCAAGCCTGTGTCTAGCCTGTGTCTAGCCTGTGTCTAGCCTGTGTCAAGCCTGTGTCTAGCCTGTGTCAAGCCTGTGTCTAGCCTGTGTCTAGCCTGTGTCTAGCCTGTGTCTAGCCTGTGTCTAGCCTGTGTCTAGCCTGTGTCTAGCCTGTGTCTAGCCTTTGTCTACCTTGTGCATACCTAGGGTCTAGCCTGTACCTAGCCAGTGCCTAGCCTGTACCTAGCCAGTGCCTAGACTGTACCCAGCCAGTGCCTAGCCTATACCTATCCAGTGTCTAGCCTGTGCCTAGCCATTGTCTAGCCTGTGCCCAGCCAGTGTCTAGCATGTGTCTAGCCTGTGCCTAGCCTATGCCTAGCCTGTGCCTAGCCTGTGCCTAGCCTGTGTCTAGCCTGTGTCTAGCCTGTGTCTAGCCTGTGTCTAGCCTGTGTCTAGCCTGTGTCTAGCCTGTGTCTAGCCTGTGTCTAGCCTGTGTCTTGCCTGTGTCTAGCCTGTGTCTTGCCTGTGTCTAGCCTGTGTCTAGCCTGTGTCTAGCCTGTGTCTAGCCTGTGTCTAGCCTGTATCTTGCCTGTGTCTAGCCTGTGTCTAGCCTGTGTCTAGCCTGTGTCTAGCCTGTGTTAAGCCTGTGTCTAGCCTGTGTCTAGCCTGTGTCAAGCATGTGTCTAGCCTGTGCCTAGCCTGTGTCTGGCCTGTGTCTAGCCTGTGTTTAGCCTGTGTCTAGCCTGTGTCTAGCCTTTGTCTAGCCTGTGTCTAGCATGTACCTAGCCTCTGCCTAGCATGTGCCTAGCCTGTACCTAGCCAGTGCCTAGCCTGTACCTAGCCAGTGCCTAGCCTGTACCTAGCCAGTGCCTAGCCTGTACCTAGCCAGTGCCTGGCCTGTACCTAGCCAGTGTCTAGCCTGTGCCTAGCCAGTGTCAAGCCTTTGTCTAGCCTGTGCATAGCCAGAATCTAGCCAGTGCCTAGCCAGTGTCTAGCCTTTGTCTACCCTGTGCATACCTAGGGTCTAGCCTGTACCTAGCCAGTGCCTAGCCTGTACCTAGCCAGTGCCTAGACTGTACCTAGCCAGTGCCTAGCCTGTACCTAGCCAGTGTCTAGCCTGTGCCTAGCCATTGACTAGCCTGTGCCTAGCCAGTGCCCAGCCAATGTCTTGGCTGTGTCTAGCCTGTGCCAAGTCTGTGCCTAGCCTGTGCCCAGCCTGTGCCTAGCCTGTGCCTAGCCTGTGCCTAGCCTGTGCCTAGCCTGTGCCCAGCCTGTGCCTTGCCTGTGTCTAGCCTGTGTCTAGCCGGTGTCTAGCCTGTGTCTAGCCTGTGTCTAGACTGTGTCTAGCATGTGTCTAGCCTGTGTCTAGCCTATGTCTAGCCTGTGTCTAGCCTGTGTCTAGCCAGTGTCTAGCCAGTGTCTAGCCTGTGTCTAGCCTGTGTCTAGCCTGTGTCTAGCCTGTACCTAGCCAGTGCCTAGCCTGTACCTAGCCAGTGCCTAGACTGTACCCAGCCAGTGCCTAGCCTATACCTATCCAGTGTCTAGCCTGTGCCTAGCCATTGTCTAGCCTGTGCCCAGCCAGTGTCTAGCATGTGTCTAGCCTGTGCCTAGCCTATGCCTAGCCTGTGCCTAGCCTGTGCCTAGCCATTGCCTAGCCTGTACCTAGCCAGTGCCTAGCCTGTACCTAGCCAGTGCCTGGCCTCTACCTAGCCAGTGTCTAGCCTGTGTCTAGCCTGTGCCTAGCCTGTGTCTAGCCTGTGCCTAGCCTGTGCCTAGCCAGTGCCTAGCCTGTACCTAGCCAGTGCCTGGACTGTACCTAGCCAGTGCCTAGACTGTACCTAGCCAGTGCCTAGACTGTACCTAGCCAGTGCCTAGACTGTACCTAGCCAGTGTCTAGCCTGTGCCTAGCCATTGTATAGCCTGTACCCAGCCAGTGTCTAGCCTGTGTCTAGCCTGTGCCTAGCCTGTGCCTAGCCTGTGCCTAGCCTGTGCCTAGCCTGTGCCTAGCCTGTGCCTAGCCTGTGCCTAACCTGTGCCTAGCCTGTGCTCAACCTGTGCCTAACCTGTGTCTAGCCTGTGTCTAGCCTGTGTCAAGCCTGTGTCTAGCCTGTGTCTAGCCTGTACCTAGCCAGTGCCTAGCCTGTACCTAGCCAGTGCCTGGCCTGTACCTAGCCAGTGTCTAGCCTGTGCCTAGCCAGTGTCAAGCCTTTGTCTAGCCTGTGCATAGCCAGAATCTAGCCAGTGCCTAGCCAGTGTCTAGCCTTTGTCTACCCTGTGCATACCTAGGGTCTAGCCTGTACCTAGCCAGTGCCTAGCCTGTACCTAGCCAGTGCCTAGACTGTACCTAGCCAGTGCCTAGCCTGTACCTAGCCAGTGTCTAGCCTGTGCCTAGCCATTGACTAGCCTGTGCCTAGCCAGTGCCCAGCCAATGTCTTGGCTGTGTCTAGCCTGTGCCAAGTCTGTGCCTAGCCTGTGCCCAGCCTGTGCCTAGCCTGTGCCTAGCCTGTGCCTAGCCTGTGCCTAGCCTGTGCCCAGCCTGTGCCTTGCCTGTGTCTAGCCTGTGTCTAGCCGGTGTCTAGCCTGTGTCTAGCCTGTGTCTAGACTGTGTCTAGCATGTGTCTAGCCTGTGTCTAGCCTATGTCTAGCCTGTGTCTAGCCTGTGTCTAGCCAGTGTCTAGCCAGTGTCTAGCCTGTGTCTAGCCTGTGTCTAGCCTGTGTCTAGCCTGTACCTAGCCAGTGCCTAGCCTGTACCTAGCCAGTGCCTAGGACTGTACCCAGCCAGTGCCTAGCCTATACCTATCCAGTGTCTAGCCTGTGCCTAGCCATTGTCTAGCCTGTGCCCAGCCAGTGTCTAGCATGTGTCTAGCCTGTGCCTAGCCTATGCCTAGCCTGTGCCTAGCCTGTGCCTAGCCATTGCCTAGCCTGTACCTAGCCAGTGCCTAGCCTGTACCTAGCCAGTGCCTGGCCTCTACCTAGCCAGTGTCTAGCCTGTGTCTAGCCTGTGCCTAGCCTGTGTCTAGCCTGTGCCTAGCCTGTGCCTAGCCAGTGCCTAGCCTGTACCTAGCCAGTGCCTGGACTGTACCTAGCCAGTGCCTAGACTGTACCTAGCCAGTGCCTAGACTGTACCTAGCCAGTGCCTAGACTGTACCTAGCCAGTGTCTAGCCTGTGCCTAGCCATTGTATAGCCTGTACCCAGCCAGTGTCTAGCCTGTGTCTAGCCTGTGCCTAGCCTGTGCCTAGCCTGTGCCTAGCCTGTGCCTAGCCTGTGCCTAGCCTGTGCCTAGCCTGTGCCTAACCTGTGCCTAGCCTGTGCTCAACCTGTGCCTAACCTGTGTCTAGCCTGTGTCTAGCCTGTGTCAAGCCTGTGTCTAGCCTGTGTCTAGCCTGTGTCTAGCCTGTGTCAAGCCTGTGTCTAGCCTGTGTCTAGCCTGTGTCTAGCCTGTGTCTAGTTTATGTCTAGCCTTTGTCTAGCCTGTGTCTAGCATGTGCCTAGCCTCTGCCTAGTCAGTGCCTAGACTGTACCTAGCCAGTGCCTAGCCTGTACCTAGCCAGTGTCTAGACTGTACCTAGCCAGTGCCTAGCCTGTACCTAGCCAGTGTCTAGCCTGTGCCTAGCCATTGTCTAGCCTGTGCCCAGCCAGTGCCTAGCCATTGTCTAGCCTGTGCCCAGCCAGTGTCTAGCCTGTGTCTAGCCTGTGCCTAGCCTGTGCCTAGCCTGTGTCTAGCCTGTACCTAGCCAGTGTCTAGCCTGTGCCTAGCCATTGCCTAGCCTGTACCCAGCCAGTGTCTAGCCTGTACCCAGCCAGTGTCTAGCCTGTGTCTAGCCTGTGCCTAGCCTGTGCCTAGCCTGTGTCTAGCCTGTGCCTAGCCTGTGCCTAACCTGTGCCTTGCCTGTGCTCAACCTGTGCCTAACCTGTGTCTAGCCTGTGTCTAGCCTGTGTCAAGCCTGTGTCTAGCCTGTGTCTAGCCTGTGTCTAGCCTGTGTCAAGCCTGTGTCTAGCCTGTGTCAAGCCTGTGTCTAGCCTGTGTCTAGCCTGTGTCTAGCCTGTGTCTAGCCTGTGTCTAGCCTGTGTCTAGCCTGTGTCTAGCCTGTGACTAGCCTTTGTCTACCTTGTGCATACCTAGGGTCTAGCCTGTACCTAGCCAGTGCCTAGCCTGTACCTAGCCAGTGCCTAGACTGTACCCAGCCAGTGCCTAGCCTATACCTATCCAGTGTCTAGCCTGTGCCTAGCCTATGCCTAGCCTGTGCCTAGCCTGTGCCTAGCCTGTGTCTAGCCTGTGTCTAGCCTGTGTCTAGCCTGTGTCTAGCCTGTGTCTAGCCTGTGTCTAGCCTGTGTCTAGCCTGTGTCTAGCCTGTGTCTTGCCTGTGTCTAGCCTGTGTCTTGCCTGTGTCTAGCCTGTGTCTAGCCTGTGTCTAGCCTGTGTCTAGCCTGTGTCTAGCCTGTATCTTGCCTGTGTCTAGCCTGTGTCTAGCCTGTGTCTAGCCTGTGTTAAGCCTGTGTCTAGCCTGTGTCTAGCCTGTGTCAAGCATGTGTCTAGCCTGTGCCTAGCCTGTGTCTGGCCTGTGTCTAGCCTGTGTTTAGCCTGTGTCTAGCCTGTGTCTATTCTTTGTCTAGCCTGTGTCTAGCATGTACCTAGCCTCTGCCTAGCATGTGCCTAGCCTGTACCTAGCCAGTGCCTAGCCTGTACCTAGCCAGTGCCTAGCCTGTACCTAGCCAGTGCCTAGCCTGTACCTAGCCAGTGCCTGGCCTGTACCTAGCCAGTGTCTAGCCTGTGCCTAGCCAGTGTCAAGCCTTTGTCTAGCCTGTGCATAGCCAGAATCTAGCCAGTGCCTAGCCAGTGTCTAGCCTTTGTCTACCCTGTGCATACCTAGGGTCTAGCCTGTACCTAGCCAGTGCCTAGCCTGTACCTAGCCAGTGCCTAGACTGTACCTAGCCAGTGCCTAGCCTGTACCTAGCCAGTGTCTAGCCTGTGCCTAGCCATTGACTAGCCTGTGCCTAGCCAGTGCCCAGCCAGTGTCTTGGCTGTGTCTAGCCTGTGCCTAGTCTGTGCCTAGCCTGTGCCCAGCCTGTGCCTAGCCTGTGCCTAGCCTGTGCCTAGCCTGTGCCTAGCCTGTGCCCAGCCTGTGCCTTGCCTGTGTCTAGCCTGTGTCTAGCCGGTGTCTAGCCTGTGTCTAGCCTGTGTCAAGACTGTGTCTAGCATGTGTCTAGCCTGTGTCTAGCCTATGTCTAGCCTGTGTCTAGCCAGTGCCCAGCCAGTGTCTTGGCTGTGTCTAGCCTGTGCCTAGTCTGTGCCTAGCCTGTGCCCAGCCTGTGCCTAGCCTGTGCCTAGCCTGTGCCTAGCCTGTGCCTAGCCTGTGCCCAGCCTGTGCCTTGCCTGTGTCTAGCCTGTGTCTAGCCGGTGTCTAGCCTGTGTCTAGCCTGTGTCTAGACTGTGTCTAGCATGTGTCTAGCCTGTGTCTAGCCTATGTCTAGCCTGTGTCTAGCCTGTGTCTAGCCAGTGTCTAGCCAGTGTCTAGCCTGTGTCTAGCCTGTGTCTAGCCTGTGTCTAGCCTGTACCTAGCCAGTGCCTAGCCTGTACCTAGCCAGTGCCTAGACTGTACCCAGCCAGTGCCTAGCCTATACCTATCCAGTGTCTAGCCTGTGCCTAGCCATTGTCTAGCCTGTGCCCAGCCAGTGTCTAGCATGTGTCTAGCCTGTGCCTAGCCTATGCCTAGCCTGTGCCTAGCCTGTGCCTAGCCATTGCCTAGCCTGTACCTAGCCAGTGCCTAGCCTGTACCTAGCCAGTGCCTGGCCTCTACCTAGCCAGTGTCTAGCCTGTGTCTAGCCTGTGCCTAGCCTGTGTCTAGCCTGTGCCTAGCCTGTGCCTAGCCAGTGCCTAGCCTGTACCTAGCCAGTGCCTGGACTGTACCTAGCCAGTGCCTAGACTGTACCTAGCCAGTGCCTAGACTGTACCTAGCCAGTGTCTAGCCTGTGCCTAGCCATTGTCTAGCCTGTACCCAGCCAGTGTCTAGCCTGTGTCTAGCCTGTGCCTAGCCTGTGCCTAGCCTGTGCCTAGCCTGTGCCTAGCCTGTGCCTAGCCTGTGCCTAGCCTGTGCCTAGCCTGTGCCTAACCTGTGCCTAGCCTGTGCTCAACCTGTGCCTAACCTGTGTCTAGCCTGTGTCTAGCCTGTGTCAAGCCTGTGTCTAGCCTGTGTCTAGCCTGTGTCTAGCCTGTGTCAAGCCTGTGTCTAGCCTGTGTCTAGCCTGTGTCTAGCCTGTTTCTAGTTTATGTCTAGCCTTTGTCTAGCCTGTGTCTAGCATGTGCCTAGCCTCTGCCTAGTCAGTGCCTAGACTGTACCTAGCCAGTGCCTAGCCTGTACCTAGCCAGTGTCTAGACTGTACCTAGCCAGTGCCTAGCCTGTACCTAGCCAGTGTCTAGCCTGTGCCTAGCCATTGTCTAGCCTGTGCCCAGCCAGTGCCTAGCCATTGTCTAGCCTGTGCCCAGCCAGTGTCTAGCCTGTGTCTAGCCTGTGCCTAGCCTGTGCCTAGCCTGTGTCTAGCCTGTTTCTAGCCTGTGGCTAGCCTGTGCCCAACCTGTGTCTAGCCTGTGTCTAGCCTGTGTCTAGCCTGTGTCTAGCCTGTGTCTAGCCTGTGTCTAGCCTGTGTATAGGCTGTGTCTAGCCTGTGTCTAGCCTGTGTCTAGCCTGTGTCTAGCCTGTGTCTAGCCTGTGTCTAGCCTGTGTCTAGCCTGTGTCTAGCCTGTGTCTAGCCTGTGTCTAGCCTGTGTCTAGCCTGTGTCTAGCCTGTGCCTAGCCTGTACCTAGCCAGTGTCTAGCCTGTGCCTAGCCAGTGTCTAGCCTTTGTCTAGCCTTTGTCTACCCTGTGCATAGCTAGAGTCTAGCCTGTACCTAGCCAATGCCTAGCCTGTACCTAGCCAGTGCCTGGACTGTACCTAGCCAGTGCCTAGACTGTACCTAGCCAGTGCCTAGACTGTACCTAGCCAGTGCCTAGCCTGTACCTAGCCAGTGCCTAGCCTGTACCTAGCCAGTGTCTAGCCTGTGCCTAGCCATTGCCTAGCCTGTACCCAGCCAGTGTCTAGCCTGTACCCAGCCAGTGTCTAGCCTGTGTCTAGCCTGTGCCTAGCCTGTGCCTAGCCTGTGTCTAGCCTGTGCCTAGCCTGTGCCTAACCTGTGCCTTGCCTGTGCTCAACCTGTGCCTAACCTGTGTCTAGCCTGTGTCTAGCCTGTGTCAAGCCTGTGTCTAGCCTGTGTCTAGCCTGTGTCTAGCCTGTGTCAAGCCTGTGTCTAGCCTGTGTCAAGCCTGTGTCTAGCCTGTGTCTAGCCTGTGTCTAGCCTGTGTCTAGCCTGTGTCTAGCCTGTGTCTAGCCTTTGTCTACCTTGTGCATACCTAGGGTCTAGCCTGTACCTAGCCAGTGCCTAGCCTGTACCTAGCCAGTGCCTAGACTGTACCCAGCCAGTGCCTAGCCTATACCTATCCAGTGTCTAGCCTGTGCCTAGCCATTGTCTAGCCTGTGCCCAGCCAGTGTCTAGCATGTGTCTAGCCTGTGCCTAGCCTATGCCTAGCCTGTGCCTAGCCTGTGCCTAGCCTGTGTCTAGCCTGTGTCTAGCCTGTGTCTAGCCTGTGTCTAGCCTGTGTCTAGCCTGTGTCTAGCCTGTGTCTAGCCTGTGTCTAGCCTGTGTCTAGCCTGTGTCTAGCCTGTGTCTAGCCTGTGTCTAGCCTGTGTCTTGCCTGTGTCTAGCCTGTGTCTAGCCTGTGTCTAGCCTGTGTCTAGCCTGTGTCTAGCCTGTGTCTAGCCTGTGTCTAGCCTGTATCTTGCCTGTGTCTAGCCTGTGTCTAGCCTGTGTCTAGCCTGTGTCTAGCCTGTGTTAAGCCTGTGTCTAGCCTGTGTCTAGCCTGTGTCAAGCATGTGTCTAGCCTGTGCCTAGCCTGTGTCTGGCCTGTGTCTAGCCTGTGTTTAGCCTGTGTCTAGCCTGTGTCTAGCCTTTGTCTAGCCTGTGTCTAGCATGTACCTAGCCTCTGCCTAGCATGTGCCTAGCCTGTACCTAGCCAGTGCCTAGCCTGTACCTAGCCAGTGCCTAGCCTGTACCTAGCCAGTGCCTAGCCTGTACCTAGCCAGTGCCTAGCCTGTACCTAGCCAGTGCCTAGCCTGTACCTAGCCAGTGCCTGGCCTGTACCTAGCCAGTGCCTGGCCTGTACCTAGCCAGTGTCTAGCCTGTGCCTAGCCAGTGTCAAGCCTTTGTCTAGCCTGTGCATAGCCAGAATCTAGCCAGTGCCTAGCCAGTGTCTAGCCTTTGTCTACCCTTTGCATACCTAGGGTCTAGCCTGTACCTAGCCAGTGCCTAGCCTGTACCTAGCCAGTGCCTAGACTGTACCTAGCCAGTGCCTAGCCTGTACCTAGCCAGTGCCTAGCCTGTACCTAGCCAGTGTCTAGCCTGTGCCTAGCCATTGACTAGCCTGTGCCTAGCCAGTGCCCAGCCAGTGTCTTGGCTGTGTCTAGCCTGTGCCTAGTCTGTGCCTAGCCTGTGCCCAGCCTGTGCCTAGCCTGTGCCTAGCCTGTGCCTAGCCTGTGCCTAGCCTGTGCCCAGCCTGTGCCTTGCCTGTGTCTAGCCTGTGTCTAGCCGGTGTCTAGCCTGTGTCTAGCCTGTGTCTAGACTGTGTCTAGCATGTGTCTAGCCTGTGTCTAGCCTATGTCTAGCCTGTGTCTAGCCTATGTCTAGCCTGTGTCTAGCCTGTGTCTAGCCAGTGTCTAGCCAGTGTCTAGCCTGTGTCTAGCCTGTGTCTAGCCTGTGTCTAGCCTGTGTCTAGCCTGTGTCTAGCCTGTGTTTAGCCTTTGTCTAGCCTGTGTCTAGCCTGTGTCTAGCCTATGTCTAGCCTGTGTCTAGCCTGTGTCTAGCCTGTGTTTAGTCTGTGTCTAGCCTGTGTCTAGCCTTTGTCTAGCCAGTGTCTAGCCTGTGTCTAGCCTGTGTCTAACCTGTGTCAAGCCTGTGTCTAGCCTTTGTCTAGCCTGTTTCTAGCCTTTGTCTAGCCTGTGTCTAGCCTGTGTCTAGCCTGTGTCTAGCCTGTGTCTAGCCTATGTTTAGCCTTTGTCTAGCCTGTGAATAGCATGTGCCTAGCCTCTGCCTAGCCTGTGCCTAGCCTGTACCTAGCCACTGTCTAGCCTGTGCCTAGCCAGTGTCTAGCCTTTGTCTAGCCAGTGTCTAGCCTTTGTCTAGCCTTTGTCTACCCTGTGCATAGCTAGAGTCTAGCCTGTACCTAGCCAGTGCCTATCCTGTACCTGGCCAGTGCCTAGACTGTACCTAGCCAGTGCCTAGCCTGTACCTATCCAGTGCCTAGCCTGTGCCTAGCCTGTGCTTAGCCTGTGCCTAGCCTGTGCCTAGCCTGTGCCTAGCCTGTGCCTAGCCTGTGTCTAGCCTGTGTCTAGCCTGTGTCTAGCCTGTGTCTAGCCTGTGTCTAGCCTGTGTCTAGCCTGTGTCTAGCCTGTGTCTAGCCTGTGTCTAGCCTGTGTCTAGCCTGTGTCTAGCCTGTGTCTAGCCTGTGTCTAGCCTGTTTCTAGCCTGTGTCTAGCCTGTGTCTAGCCTGTGTCTAGCCTGTGTCTAGCCTGTGTCTAGCCTGTGTCTAGCCTGTGTCTAGCCTGTGTCTAGCCTGTGTCTAGCCTGTGTCTAGCCTGTGTCTAGCCTGTGTCTAGCCTGTGTCTAGCCTATATCTAGCCTGTGTCTAGCCTGTGTCTAGCCTGTGTCTAGCCTGTGTCTAGCCTGTGTCTAGCCTGTGTCTAGCCTGTGTCTAGCCTGTGTCTAGCCTGTGTCCAGCCTGTGTCTAGCCTGTGTCTAGCATGTGTCTAGCCTGTGTCTAGCCTGTGTCTGGCCTGTGTCTAGCCTGTGTTTAGCCTGTGTCTAGCCTGTGTCTAGCCTTTGTCTAGCCTGTGTCTAGCATGTGCCGAGCCTCTGCCTAGCATGTGCCTAGCCTGTACCTAGCCAGTGCCTAGCCTGTACCTAGCCAGTGCCTAGCCTGTACCTAGCCAATGCCTGGCCTCTACCTAGCCAGTGTCTAGCCTGTGCCTAGCCAGTGTCTAGCCTTTGTCAAGCCTGTGCATAGCCAGAACCTAGCCAGTGCCTAGCCAGTGTCTAGCCTTTGTCTACCCTGTGCATACCTAGGGTCTAGCCTGTACCTAGCCAGTGCCTAGCCTGTACCTAGCCAGTGCCTAGCCTGTACCTAGCCAGTGCCTAGCCTGTACCTAGCCAGTGCCTAGACTGTACCTAGCCAGTGCCTAGCCAGTGCCTAGCCTGTACCTAGCCAGTGTCTAGCCTGTGTCTAGCCATTGACTAGCCTGTGCCTAGCCAGTGCCCAGCCAGTGTCTAGCCTGTGCCCAGCCAGTGTCTAGCCTGTGTCTAGCCTGTGCCTAGCCTGTGCCTAGCCTGTGCCTAGCCTGTGCCTAGCCTGTGTCTAGGCTGTGTCTAGCCTGTGTCTAGCCTGTGTCTAGCCTGTGTCTAGCCTGTGTCTAGCCTGTGTCTAGCCTGTGTCTAGCCTGTGTCTAGCCTGTGTCTAGCCTGTGTCTAGCCTGTGTCTAGCCTGTGTCTAGCCTGTGTCTAGCCTGTGTCTAGCCTGTGTCTAGCCTGTGTCTAGCCTGTGTCTAGCCTGTGTCTAGCCTGTTTCTAGCCTGTGTCTAGCATGTGTCTAGCCTGTGTCTAGCCTGTGTCTGGCCTGTGTCTGGCCTGTGTCTAGCCTGTGTTTAGCCTGTGTCTAGCCTGTGTCTAGCCTGTGTCTAGCCTGTATCTAGCCTGTGTCTAGCCTGTGTCTAGCATGTGCCTAGCCTCTGCCTAGCCTGTGCCTAGCCTGTGCCTAGCCTGTGCCTTGCCTGTGCCTAGCCTGTGTCTAGGCTGTGTCTGGCCTGTGTCTAGCCTGTGTTTAGCCTGTGTCTAGCCTGTGTCTAGCCTGTGCCTAGCCTGTGCCTAGCCTGTGTCTAGCCTGTGTCTTGCATGTGCCTAGCCTCTGTCTAGCCTGTGTCTAGCCTGTGTCTAGCCTGTGTCTAGCCTGTGTCTAGCCTGTGTCTAGCCTGTGTCTAGCCTGTGTCTAGCCTGTGTCTAGCCTGTGTCTAGCCTGTGTCTAGCCTGTGTCTAGCCTGTGTCTAGCCTGTGTCTAGCCTGTGTCTAGCCTGTGTCTAGCCTGTGTCTAGCCTGTGTCTAGCCTGTGTCTAGCATGTGTCTAGCCTGTGTCTAGCCTGTGTCTGGCCTGTGTCTGGCCTGTGTCTAGCCTGTGTTTAGCCTGTGTCTAGCCTGTGTTTAGCCTGTGTCTGGCCTGTGTCTAGCCTGTGTTTAGCCTGTGTCTAGCCTGTGTCTAGCCTGTGCCTAGGCTGTGCCTAGCCTGTGTCTTGCATGTGTCTAGCCTGTGTCTAGCCTGTGTCTAGCCTGTGTCTAGCCTGTGTCTAGCCTGTGTCTAGCCTGTGTCTAGCCTGTGTCTAGCCTGTGTCTAGCCTGTGTCTAGCCTGTGTCTAGCATGTGTCTAGCCTGTGTCTAGCCTGTGTCTGGCCTGTGTCTGGCCTGTGTCTAGCCTGTGTTTAGCCTGTGTCTAGCCTGTGTCTAGCCTGTGTCTGGCCTGTGTCTAGCCTGTGTTTAGCCTGTGTCTAGCCTGTGTCTAGCCTGTGCCTAGTCAGTGTCTAGCCTGTGTCTACCCTGTGCATACCTAGGGTCTAGCCTGTACCTAGCCAGTACCTACCCTGTACCTAGCCAGTGCCTAGACTGTACCTAGCCAGTGCCTAGACTGTACCTAGCCTGTGCCTAGCCTGTGCCTAGCCTGTGCCTAGCCTGTGCCTAGCCTGTGCCTAGCCTGTGCCTAGCCTTTGCCTAGCCTTTGCCTAGCCTGTGTCTAGCCTGTGTCTAGCCTGTGTCTGGCCTGTGTCTAGCCTGTGTCGAGCCTGTGTCTAGCCTGTGTCTAGCCTGTGTCTAGCCTGTGTCTAGCCTGTGTCTAGCCTGTGCCTAGCCTGTGCCTAGCCTGTGCCTAGCCTGTGCCTAGCCTGTGCCTAGCCTGTGCCTAGCCTGTGCCTAGCCTGTGCCTAGCCTGTGCCTAGCTTGTGCCTAGCCTGTGCCTAGCCAGTGTCTAGCCTGTGCCTAGCCATTGACTAGCCTGTGCCTAACCTGTGCCTAGCCTGTGCCTAACCTGTGCCTAACCTGTGTCTGGCCTATGTCTAGCCTGTGTCTAGCCTGTGTCTAGCCTGTGTCTAGCCTGTGTCTAGCCTGTGTCTAGCCTGTGTCTACCCAGTGTCTAGCCTGTGTCTAGCCTGTGTCTAGCATGTGTCTAGCTTGTGCCAAGCCTGTGTCTGGCCTGTGTCTAGCCTGTGTTTAGCCTGTGTCTAGCCTGTGCCTAGCCTTTGCCTAGCCTGTGTCTAGCCTGTGTCTAGCCTGTGTCTAGCCTGTGTCTAGCCTGTGTCTAGCCTGTGTCTAGCCTGTATCTAGCCTGTGTCTAGCCTGTGTCTAGCCTGTGTCTGGCCTGTGTCTAGCTTGTGTCTAGCCTGTGTCTAGCCTGTGTCTGGCCTGTGTCTAGCCTGTGTCTAGCCTGTGTCTAGCCTGTGTCTAGCCTGTGTCTAGCATGTGTCTAGCATGTGTCTAGCCTGTGTCTAGCCTGTGTCTTGCCTGTGTCTGGCCTGTGTCTAGCCTGTGTTTAGCCTGTGTCTAGCCCGTGTCTAGCCTTTGTCTAGCCTGTGTCTAGCATGTGCCTAGCCTCTGCCTAGCATGTGCCAAGCCTGTACCTAGCCAGTGCCGAGCCTGTACCTAGCCAGTCCCTAGCCTGTACCTAGCCAGTCCCTAACCTGTACCTAGCCAGTGCCTGGCCTGTACCTAGCCAGTGCCTGGCCTGTACCTAGCCAGTGCCTGGCCTGTACCTAGCCAGTGTCTAGCCTGTGCCTAGCCAGTGTCTAGCCTGTGCGTAGCCAGTGTCTAGCCTGTGCCTAGCGAGTGTTTAGCCTTTGTCTAGCCTGTGCATAGCCAGAATCTAGCCAGTGCCTAGTCAGTGTCTAGCCTGGGTCTACCCTGTGCATACCTAGGGTCTAGCCTGTACCTAGCCAGTACCTAGCCTGTACCTAGCCAGTGCCTAGACTGTACCTAGCCAGTGCCTAGACTGTACCTAGCCAGTGCCTAGCCTGTACCTAGCCAGTGCCTACCCTGTTCCTAGCCAGTGTCTAGCCTGTGCCTAGCCATTGACTAGCCTGTGCCTAACCTGTGCCTAGCCTGTGCCCAACCTGTGCCTAACCTGTGTCTAGCCTATGTCTAGCCTGTGTCTAGCCTGTGTCTAGCCTGTGTCTAGCCTGTGTCTAGCCAGTGTCTAGCCTTTGTCTACCCTGTGCATACCTAGGATCTAGCCTGTACCTAGCCAGTGCCTAGACTGTACCTAGCCAGTGCCTAGCCTGTACCTATCCAGTGTCTAGCCTGTGCCTAGCCATTGTATAGCCTGTGCCCAGCCATTGTATAGCCTGTGCCCAGCCAGTGTCTAGCATGTGTCTAGCCTGTGTCTAGCATGTGTCTAGCCTGTGTCTAGCCTGTTTCTAGCCTGTGTCTAGCCTGTGTCTAGCCTGTATCTAGCCTGTGTCTAGCCTGTATCTAGCCTGTGTCTAGCCTGTGTCTAGCCTGTGTCTAGCCTGTGTCTAGCCTGTGTCTAGCCTGTGTCTAGCCTGTGTCTAGCCTGTGTCTAGCCTGTGTCTAGCCTGTGTCTAGCCTGTGTCTAGCCTGTGTCTAGCCTGTGTCTAGCCTGTGTCTAGCCTGTGTCTAGCCTGTGTCTAGCCTGTGTCTAGCATGTGTCTAGCCTGTGTCTAGCCTGTGTCTGGCCTGTGTCTAGCCTGTGTTTAGCCTGTGTCTAGCCTGTGACTAGCCTTTGTCTAGCCTGTGTCTAGCATGTGCCGAGCCTCTGCCTAGCATGTGCCTAGCCTGTACCTAGCCAGTGCCTAGCCTGTACCTAGCGAGTGCCTAGCCTGTACATAGCCAGTGCCTGGCCTGTACCTAGCCAGTGTCTAGCCTGTGCCTAGCCAGTGTCTAGCCTTTGTCTAGCCTGTGCATAGCCAGAATCTAGCCAGTGCCTAGTCAGTGTCTAGCCTGTGTCTACCCAGTGCATACCTAGGGTCTAGCCTGTACCTAGCCAGTACCTACCCTGTTCCTAGCCAGTGTCTAGCCTGTGCCTAGCCATTGACTAGCCTGTGCCTAACCTGTGCCTAGCCTGTGCCTAACCTGTGCCTAACCTGTGTCTGGCCTATGTCTAGCCTGTGTCTAGCCTGTGTCTAGCCTGTGTCTAGCCTGTGTCTAGCCTGTGTCTACCCAGTGTCTAGCCTGTGTCTAGCCTGTGTCTAGCATGTGTCTAGCCTGTGTCTAGCCTGTGTCTGGCCTGTGTCTAGCCTGTGTTTAGCCTGTGTCTAGCCTGTGCCTAGCCTTTGCCTAGCCTGTGTCTAGCCTGTGTCTAGCCTGTGTCTAGCCTGTGTCTAGCCTGTGTCTAGCCTGTGTCTAGCCTGTGTCTAGCCTGTTTCTAGCCTGTGTCTAGCCTGTATCTAGCCTGTGTCTAGCCTGTGTCTAGCCTGTGTCTAGCCTGTGTCTAGCCTGTGTCTAGCCTGTGTCTAGCCTGTGTCTAGCCTGTGTCTAGCCTGTGTCTAGCCTGTGTCTAGCCTGTGTCTAGCCTGTGTCTAGCATGTGTCTAGCCTGTGTCTAGCCTGTGTCTGGCCTGTGTCTAGCCTGTGTTTAGCCTGTGTCTAGCCTGTGTCTAGCTTTTTTCTAGCCTGTGTCTAGCATGTGCCTAGCCTCTGCCTAGCATGTGCCAAGCCTGTACCTAGCCAGTGCCGAGCTTGTACCTAGCCAGTCCCTAGCCTGTACCTAGCCAGTCCCTAGCCTGTACCTAGCCAGTCCCTAGCCAGTACCTAGCCAGTGCCTGGCCTGTACCTAGCCAGTGCCTGGCCTGTACCTAGCCAGTGTCTAGCCTGTGCCTAGCCAGTGTCTAGCCTGTGCCTAGCGAGTGTTTAGCCTTTGTCTAGCCTGTGCATAGCCAGAATCTAGCCAGTGCCTAGCCAGTGTCTAGCTTTTGTCTACCCTGTGTATACCTAGGGTCTAGCCTGTACCTAGCCAGTGCCTAGCCTGTACCTAGCCAGTGCCTAGACTGTACCTAGCCAGTGCCTAGCCTGTACCTATCCAGTGTCTAGCCTGTGCCTAGCCATTGTCTAGCCTGTGTCTAGCCTGTGTCTAGCCTGTGTCTAGCCTGTGTCTAGCCTGTGTCTAGCCTGTGTCTAGCCTGTGTCTAGCCAGTCCCTAGCCTGTACCTAGCCAGTCCCTTGCCTGTACCTAGCCAGTGCCTGGCCTGTACCTAGCCAGTGCCTGGCCTGTACCTAGCCAGTGTCTAGCCTGTGCCTAGCCTGTGCCTAGCCAGTGTCTAGCCTGTGCCTAGCCAGTGTCTAGCCTGTGCCTAGCGAGTGTTTAGCCTTTGTCTAGCCTGTGCATAGCCAGAATCTAGCCAGTGCCTAGCCAGTGTCTAGCTTTTGTCTACCCTGTGCATACCTAGGGTCTAGCCTGTACCTAGCCAGTGCCTAGCCTGTACCTAGCCAGTGCCTAGACTGTACCTAGCCAGTGCCTAGCCTGTACCTATCCAGTGTCTAGCCTGTGCCTAGCCAGTGTCTAGCCTGTGCCTAGCGAGTGTTTAGCCTTTGTCTAGAGTGTGCATAGCCAGAATCTAGCCAGTGCCTAGCCAGTGTCTAGCTTTTGTCTACCCTGTGCATACCTAGGGTCTAGCCTGTACCTAGCCAGTGCCTAGCCTGTACCTACTCAGTGCCTAGACTGTACCTAGCCAGTGCCTAGCCTGTACCTATCCAGTGTCTAGCCTGTGCCTAGCCATTGTCTAGCCTGTGTCTAGCCTGTGTCTAGCCTGTGTCTAGCCAGTCCCTAGCCTGTACCTAGCCAGTACCTTGCCTGTACCTAGCCAGTGCCTGGCCTGTACCTAGCCAGTGCCTGGCCTGTACCTAGCCAGTGTCTAGCCTGTGCCTAGCCAGTGTCTAGCCTGTGCCTAGCCAGTGTCTAGCCTGTGCCTAGCGAGTGTTTAGCCTTTGTCTAGCCTGTGCATAGCCAGAATCTAGCCAGTGCCTAGCCAGTGTCTAGCTTTTGTCTACCCTGTGCATACCTAGGGTCTAGCCTGTACCTAGCCAGTGCCTAGCCTGTACCTAGCCAGTGCCTAGACTGTACCTAGCCAGTGCCTAGCCTGTACCTATCCAGTGTCTAGCCTGTGCCTAGCCATTGTCTAGCCTGTGTCTAGCCTGTGTCTAGCCTGTGTCTAGCCTGTGTCTAGCCTGTTTTTAGCCTGTGTCTAGCCTGTGTCTAGCCTGTGTCTAGCGTGTATCTAGTCTGTGTCTAGCCTGTGTCTAGCCTGTGTCTAGCCTGTGTCTAGCCTGTGTCTGGCCTGTGTCTAGCCTGTGTCTAGCCTGTGTCTAGCCTGTGTCTAGCCTGTGTCTAGCCTGTGTCTAGCATGTTTCTAGCCTGTGTTTAGCATGTGTCTAGCCTGTGCCTAGCCTGTGTCTAGCCTGTAACTAACCTGTGTCTAGCCTGTGTCTAGCCTGTGTCTAGCCTGTGTCTAGCCTGTGTCTAGCCTGTGTCTAGCCTGTGTCTAGCCTGTGTCTAGCCTGTGTCTAGCCTGTGTCTAGCCTGTGTCTAGCCTGTGTCTAGCCTGTGCCTAGCCTTTGCCTAGCCTGTGTCTAGCCTGTGTCTAGCCTGTGTCTAGCCTGTGTCTAGCCTGTGTCTAGCATGTTTCTAGCCTGTGTCTAGCATGTGTCTAGCCTGTGTCTAGCCTGTGTCTGGCCTGTGTCTAGCCTGTGTTTAGCCTGTGTCTAGCCTGTGCCTAGCCTTTGCCTAGCCTGTGTCTAGCCTGTAACTAGCCTGTGTCTAGCCTGTGTCTAGCCTGTGTCTAGCCTTTGTCTAGCCTGTGTCTAGCCTGTGTCTAGCCTGTGTCTAGCCTGTGTCTAGCCTGTGTCTAGCCTGTGTCTAGCCTGTGTCTAGCCTGTGTCTAGCCTGTGCCTAGCCTTTGCCTAGCCTGTGTCTAGCCTGTGTCTAGCCTGTGTCTAGCCTGTGTCTAGCCTGTGTCTAGCCTGTGTCTAGCCTGTGTCTAGCCTGTGTCTAGCCTGTGTCTAGCCAGTGTCTAGCCTGTGTCTTGCCTGTGTCTAGCCTTTGCCTAGCCTGTGTCTAGCCTGTAACTAGCCTGTGTCTAGCCTGTGTCTAGCCTGTGTCTAGCCTGTGTCTAGCCTGTGTCTAGCCTGTGCCTAGCCTTTGCCTAGCCTGTGTCTAGCCTGTGTCTTGCCTATGTCTAGCCTGTGTCTAGCCTGTGTCTAGCCTGTGTCTAGCCTGTGTCTAGCCTGTGTCTAGCCTGTGTCTAGCCTGTGTCTAGCCTGTGTCTAGCCTGTGTCTAGCCTGTGTCTAGCCTGTGTCTAGCATGTTTCTAGCCTGTGTTTAGCATGTGTCTAGCCTGTGTCTAGCCTGTAACTAACCTGTGTCTAGCCTGTGTCTAGCCTGTGTCTAGCCTGTGCCTAGCCTGTGTCTAGCCTGTAACTAACCTGTGTCTAGCCTGTGTCTAGCTTGTGTCTAGCCTGTGTCTAGCCTGTGTCTAGCCTGTGTCTAGCCTGTGTCTAGCCTGTGTCTAGCCTGTGTCTAGCCTGTGTCTAGCCTGTGTCTAGCCTGTGTCTAGCCTGTGTCTAGCCTGTGTCTAGCCTGTGTCTAGCCTGTGTCTAGCCTGTGTCTAGCCTGTGTTTAGCCTGTGCCTAGCCTTTGCCTAGCCTGTGTCTAGCCTGTGTCTAGCCTGTGTCTAGCCTGTGTCTAGCCTGTGTCTAGCCAGTGTCTAGCCTGTGTCTAGCCTGTGTCTAGCATGTGTCTAGCCAGTGTCTAGCCTGTGTCTGGCCTGTGTCTAGCCTGTGTTTAGCCTGTGTCTAGCATGTGTCTAGCCTGTGTCTAGCCTGTGTCTGGCCTGTGTCTAGCCTGTGTTTAGCCTGTGTCTGGCCTGTGTCTAGCCTTTGCCTAGCCTGTGTCTAGCCTGTGTCTAGCCTGTGTCTAGCCTGTGTCTAGTCCGTGTCTAGCCTGTGTCTAGCCTGTGTCTAGCCTGTGTCTAGCCTGTGTCTAGCCTGTGTCTGGCCTGTGTCTAGCCTGTGTTTAGCCTGTGTCTAGCCTGTGACTAGCCTTTGTCTAGCCTGTGTCTAGCATGTGCCGAGCCTCTGCCTAGCATGTGCCTAGCCTGTACCTAGCCAGTGCCTAGCCTGTACCTAGCCAGTGCCTAGACTGTACCTAGCCAGTGCCTAGCCTGTACCTATCTAGCCTGTGTCTAGCATGTGCCGAGCCTCTGCCTAGCCTGTGTCTAGCCTGTGTCTAGCATGTGTCTAGCCAGTGTCTAGCCTGTGTCTAGCCTGTGTTTAGCCTGTGTCTAGCCTGTGCCTAGCCTTTGCCTAGCCTGTGTCTAGCCTGTGTCTAGCCTGTGTCTAGTCCGTGTCTAGCCTGTGTCTAGCCTGTGTCTAGCCTGTGTCTAGCCTGTGTCTAGCCTGTGTCTGGCCTGTGTCTAGCCTGTGTTTAGCCTGTGTCTAGCCTGTGACTAGCCTTTGTCTAGCCTGTGTCTAGCATGTGCCGAGCCTCTGCCTAGCATGTGCCTAGCCTGTACCTAGCCAGTGCCTAGCCTGTACCTAGCCAGTGCCTAGCCTGTACCTAGCCAGTGCCTGGCCTGTACCTAGCCAGTGCCTAGCCTGTACCTAGCCAGTGCCTAGCCTGTACCTAGCCTGTGCCTAACCTGTGCCTAACCTGTGTCTGGCCTATGTCTAGCCTGTGTCTAGCCTGTGTCTAGCCTGTGTCTAGCCTGTGTCTAGCCTGTGTCTAGCCTGTGTCTAGCCTGTGTCTACCCAGTGTCTAGCCTGTGTCTAGCCTGAGTCTAGCATGTGTCTAGCCTGTGTCTAGCCTGTGTCTGGCCTGTGTCTAGCCTGTGTCTAGCCTGTGTCTAGCCTGTGTCTAGCCTGTATCTAGCCTGTGTCTAGCCTGTGTCTTGACAGTGCCTAGCCTGTGTCTAGCCTGTGTCTAGCCTGTGTCTAGCCTGTGTCTAGCCTGTGTCTAGCCTGTGTCTAGCCTGTGTCTAGCCTGTGTCTAGCCTGTGTCTAGCCTGTGTCTAACCTGTGTCTAGCCTGTGTCTAGCCTGTGTCTAGCCTGTGTTAAGCCTGTGTCTAGCCTGTGTCTAGCCTGTGTCTAGCCTGTGTCTAGCCTGTGTCTAGCCTGTGTCTAGCCTGTGTCTAGCCTGTGTCTAGCCTGTGTCTAGCCTGTGTCTAGCCTGTGTCTAGCCTGTTTCTAGCCTGTTTCTAGCCTGTGTCTAGCCTGTGTCTAGCCTGTGTCTAGCCTGTGTCTAGCCTGTGTCTAGCCTGTGTCTAGCCTGTGTCTAGCCTGTGTCTAGCCTGTGTCTAGCCTGTGTCTAGCATGTGTCTAGCCTGTGTCTAGCCTGTGTCTGGCCTGTGTCTAGCCTGTGTTTAGCCTGTGTCTAGCCTGTGTCTAGCTTTTGTCTAGCCTGTGTCTAGCATGTGCCTAGCCTCTGCCTAGCATGTGCCAAGCCTGTACCTAGCCAGTGCCGAGCCTGTACCTAGCCAGTCCCTAGCCTGTACCTAGCCAGTCCCTAGCCTGTACCTAGCCAGTCCCTAGCCTGTACCTAGCCAGTGCCTGGCCTGTACCTAGCCAGTGCCTGGCCTGTACCTAGCCAGTGTCTAGCCTGTGCCTAGCCAGTGTCTAGCCTGTGCCTAGCCAGTGTCTAGCCTGTGCCTAGCCAGTGTCTAGCCTGTGCCTAGCCAGTGTCTAGCCTGTGCCTAGCGAGTGTTTAGCCTTTGTCTAGCCTGTGCATAGCCAGAATCTAGCCAGTGCCTAGCCAGTGTCTAGCTTTTGTCTACCCTGTGCATACCTAGGGTCTAGCCTGTACCTAGCCAGTGCCTAGCCTGTACCTAGCCAGTGCCTAGACTGTACCTAGCCAGTGCCTAGCCTGTACCTATCCAGTGTCTAGCCTGTGCCTAGCCATTGTCTAGCCTGTGTCTAGCCTGTGTCTAGCCTGTGTCTAGCATGTTTCTAGCCTGTGTTTAGCATGTGTCTAGCCTGTGTCTAGCCTGTGCCTAGCCTTTGCCTAGCCTGTGTCTAGCCTGTAACTAGCCTGTGTCTAGCCTGTGTCTAGCCTGTGTCTAGCCTGTGTCTAGCCTGTGTCTAGCCTGTGTCTAGCCTGTGTCTAGTCTGTGTCTAGCCTGAGTCTAGCATGTGTCTAGCCTGTGTCTAGCCTGTGTCTGGCCTGTGTCTAGCCTGTGTTTAGCCTGTGTCTAGCCTGTGCCTAGCCTTTGCCTAGCCTGTGTCTAGCCTGTGTCTAGCCTGTGTCTAGCCTGTGTCTAGCCTGTGTCTAGCGTGTATCTAGCCTGTGTCTAGCCTGTGTCTAGCCTGTGTCTAGCCTGTGTCTAGCCTGTGTCTAGCCTGTGTCTAGCCTGTGTCTAGCCTGTGGCTAGCCTGTGTCTAGCATGTTTCTAGCCTGTGTTTAGCATGTGTCTAGCCTGTGTCTAGCCTGTGTCTGGCCTGTGTCTAGCCTGTGTTTAGCCTGTGTCTAGCCTGTAACTAGCCTGTGTCTAGCCTGTGTCTAGCCTGTGTCTAGCCTGTGTCTAGCCTGTGTCTAGCCTGTGTCTAGCCTGTGTCTAGCCTGTGTCTAGCCTGTGTCTAGCCTGTGCCTAGCCTGTACCTAGCCAGTGTCTAGCCTGTGCCTAGCCAGTGTCTAGCCTGTGCCTAGCCAGTGTCTAGCCTGTGCCTAGCGAGTGTTTAGCCTTTGTCTAGCCTGTGCATAGCCAGAATCTAGCCAGTGCCTAGCCAGTGTCTAGCTTTTGTCTACCCTGTGCATACCTAGGGTCTAGCCTGTACCTAGCCAGTGCCTAGCCTGTACCTAGCCAGTGCCTAGACTGTACCTAGCCAGTGCCTAGCCTGTACCTATCCAGTGTCTAGCCTGTGTCTAGCCTGTGTCTAGCCTGTGTCTAGCCTGTGTCTAGCCTGTGTCTAGCCTGTGCCTAGCCTGTACCTAGCCAGTGTCTAGCCTGTGCCTAGCCAGTGTCTAGCCTGTGCCTAGCCAGTGTCTAGCCTGTGCCTAGCCAGTGTCTAGCCTGTGCCTAGCGAGTGTTTAGCCTTTGTCTAGCCTGTGCATAGCCAGAATCTAGCCAGTGCCTAGCCAGTGTCTAGCTTTTGTCTACCCTGTGCATACCTAGGGTCTAGCCTGTACCTAGCCAGTGCCTAGCCTGTACCTAGCCAGTGCCTAGACTGTACCTAGCCAGTGCCTAGCCTGTACCTATCCAGTGTCTAGCCTGTGCCTAGCCATTGTCTAGCCTGTGTCTAGCCTGTGTCTAGCCTGTGTCTAGCCTGTGTCTAGCCTGTGTCTAGCCTGTTTCTAGCCTGTGTCTAGCCTGTGTCTAGCGTGTATCTAGTCTGTGTCTAGCCTGTGTCTAGCCTGTGTCTAGCCTGTGTCTAGCCTGTGTCTAGCCTGTGTCTAGCCTGTGTCTAGCCTGTGTCTAGCCTGTGTCTAGCCTGTGTCTAGCATGTTTCTAGCCTGTGTTTAGCATGTGTCTAGCCTGTAACTAACCTGTGTCTAGCCTGTGTCTAGCCTGTGTCTAGCCTGTGCCTAGCCTGTGTCTAGCCTGTAACTAACCTGTGTCTAGCCTGTGTCTAGCCTGTGTCTAGCCTGTGTCTAGCCTGTGTCTAGCCTGTGTCTAGCCTGTGTCTAGCCTGTGTCTAGCCTGTGCCTAGCCTTTGCCTAGCCTGTGTCTAGCCTGTGTCTAGCCTGTGTCTAGCCTGTGTCTAGCCTGTGTCTAGCATGTTTCTAGCCTGTGTCTAGCATGTGTCTAGCCTGTGTCTGGCCTGTGTCTAGCCTGTGTTTAGCCTGTGTCTAGCCTGTGCCTAGCCTTTGCCTAGCCTGTGTCTAGCCTGTAACTAGCCTGTGTCTAGCCTGTGTCTAGCCTGTGTCTAGCCTGTGTCTAGCCTGTGTCTAGCCTGTGTCTAGCCTGTGTCTAGCCTGTGTCTAGCCTGTGTCTAGCCTGTGTCTAGCCTGTGTCTAGCCTGTGTCTAGCCTGTTTCTAGCCTGTGTCTAGCCTGTGTCTAGCCTGTGTCTAGCGTGTATCTAGCCTGTGTCTAGCCTGTGCCTAGCCTTTGCCTAGCCTGTGCCTAGCCTTTGCCTAGCCTGTGTCTAGCCTGTAACTAGCCTGTGTCTAGCCTGTGTCTAGCCTGTGTCTAGCCTGTGTCTAGCCTGTGTCTAGCCTGTGTCTAGCCTGTGTCTAGCCTGTGTCTAGCCTGTGTCTAGCCTGTGCATAGCCTGTACCTAGCCAGTGTCTAGCCTGTGCCTAGCCAGTGTCTAGCCTGTGCCTAGCCAGTGTCTAGCCTGTGCCTAGCGAGTGTTTAGCCTTTGTCTAGCCTGTGCATAGCCAGAATCTAGCCAGTGCCTAGCCAGTGTCTAGCTTTTGTCTACCCTGTGCATACCTAGGGTCTAGCCTGTACCTAGCCAGTGCCTAGCCTGTACCTAGCCAGTGCCTAGACTGTACCTAGCCAGTGCCTAGCCTGTACCTATCCAGTGTCTAGCCTGTGCCTAGCCATTGTCTAGCCTGTGTCTAGCCTGTGTCTAGCCTGTGTCTAGCCTGTGTCTAGCCTGTGTCTAGCCTGTTTCTAGCCTGTGTCTAGCCTGTGTCTAGCCTGTGTCTAGCGTGTATCTAGTCTGTGTCTAGCCTGTGTCTAGCCTGTGTCTAGCCTGTGTCTAGCCTGTGTCTAGCCTGTGTCTAGCCTGTGTCTAGCCTGTGTCTAGCCTGTGTCTAGCCTGTGTCTAGCCTGTGTCTAGCCTGTGTCTAGCCTGTGTCTAGCATGTTTCTAGCCTGTGTCTAGCCTGTGTCTAGCCTGTAACTAACCTGTGTCTAGCCTGTGTCTAGCCTGTGTCTAGCCTGTGCCTAGCCTGTGTCTAGCCTGTAACTAACCTGTGTCTAGCCTGTGTCTAGCCTGTGTCTAGCCTGTGTCTAGCCTGTGTCTAGCCTGTGTCTAGCCTGTGTCTAGCCTGTGTCTAGCCTGTGTCTAGCTTGTGTCTAGCCTGTGTCTAGCCTGTGCCTAGCCTTTGCCTAGCCTGTGTCTAGCCTGTGTCTAGCCTGTGTCTAGCCTGTGTCTAGCCTGTGTCTAGCATGTTTCTAGCCTGTGTCTAGCCTGTGTCTAGCCTGTGTCTAGCCTGTGTCTAGCCTGTGTCTAGCCTGTGTTTAGCCTGTGTCTAGCCTGTGCCTAGCCTTTGCCTAGCCTGTGTCTAGCCTGTAACCAGCCTGTGTCTAGCCTGTGTCTAGCCTGTGTCTAGCCTGTGTCTAGCCTGTGTCTAGCCTGTGTCTAGCCTGTGTCTAGCCTGTGTCTAGCCTGTGTCTAGCCTGTGTCTAGCCTGTGTCTAGCCTGTGTCTAGCCTGTGTCTAGCCTGTCTCTAGCCTGTGTCTAGCCTGTGTCTAGCCTGTGTCTAGCCTGTGTCTAGCCTGTGTCTAGCCTGTGTTTAGCCTGTGCCTAGCCTTTGCCTAGCCTGTGTCTAGCCTGTGTCTAGCCTGTGTCTAGCCTGTGTCTAGCCTGTGTCTAGCCAGTGTCTAGCCTGTGTCTAGCCTGTGTCTAGCATGTGTCTAGCCAGTGTCTAGCCTGTGTCTGGCCTGTGTCTAGCCTTTGCCTAGCCTGTGTCTAGCCTGTAACTAGCCTGTGTCTAGCCTGTGTCTAGCCTGTGTCTAGCCTGTGTCTAGCCTGTGCCTAGCTTTTGCCTAGCCTGTGTCTAGCCTGTGTCTAGCCTATGTCTAGCCTGTGTCTAGCCTGTGTCTAGCCAGTGTCTAGCCTGTGTCTAGCCTGTGTCTAGCATGTGTCTAGCCAGTGCCTAGCCTGTGTCTGGCCTGTGTCTAGCCTGTGTTTAGCCTGTGTCTAGCATGTGTTTAGCCTGTGTCTAGCCTGTGTCTGGCCTGTGTCTAGCCTGTGTTTAGCCTGTGTCTAGCCTGTGCCTAGCCTTTGCCTAGCCTGTGTCTAGCCTGTGTCTAGCCTGTGTCTAGTCCGTGTCTAGCCTGTGTCTAGCCTGTGTCTAGCCTGTGTCTAGCCTGTGTCTAGCCTGTGTCTGGCCTGTGTCTAGCCTGTGTTTAGCCTGTATCTAGCCTGTGACTAGCCTTTGTCTAGCCTGTGTCTAGCATGTGCCGAGCCTCTGCCTAGCATGTGCCTAGCCTGTACCTAGCCAGTGCCTAGCCTGTACCTAGCCAGTGCCTAGCCTGTACCTAGCCAGTGCCTGGCCTGTACCTAGCCAGTGTCTAGCCTGTGCCTAGCCAGTGTCTAGCCTGTGCCTAGCCAGTGTCTAGCCTGTGCCTAGCCAGTGTCTAGCCTTTGTCTAGCCTGTGCATAGCCAGAATCTAGCCAGTGCCTAGTCAGTGTATAGCCTGTGTCTACCCTGTGCATACCTAGGGTCTAGCCTGTACCTAGCCAGTACCTACCCTGTTCCTAGCCAGTGTCTAGCCTGTGCCTAGCCATTGACTAGCCTGTGCCTAACCTGTGCCTAGCCTGTGCCTAACCTGTGCCTAACCTGTGCCTAGCCTGTGTCTAGCCTGTGTCTAGCCTGTGTCTAGCCTGTGTCTAGCCTGTGTCTAGCCTGTGTCTAGCCTGTGTCTAGCATGTGTCTAGCCTGTAGCTAGCCTGTGTCTTGCCTGTGTCTAGCCTGTGTTTTGCCTGTGTCTAGCCTGTGACTAGCCTTTGTCTAGCCTGTGTCTAGCATGTGCCGAGCCTCTGCCTAGCATGTGCCTAGCCTGTGCCTAGCCAGTGCCTAGCCTGTACCTAGCCAGTGCCTAGCCTGTACATAGCCAGTGCCTAGCCTGTACATAGCCAGTGCCTGGCCTGTACCTAGCCAGTGTCTAGCCTGTGCCTAGCCATTGTCTAGCCTTTGTCTAGCCTGTGCATAGCCAGAATCTAGCCAGTGCCTAGTCAGTGTCTAGCCTGTGTCTAGCCTGTGCATACCTAGGGTCTAGCCTGTACCTAGCCAGTACCTACCCTGTTCCTAGCCAGTGTCTAGCCTGTGCCTAGCCATTGACTAGCCTGTGCCTAACCTGTGCCTAGCCTGTGCCTAACCTGTGCCTAACCTGTGTCTGGCCTATGTCTAGCCTGTGTCTAGCCTGTGTCTAGCCTGTGTCTAGCCTGTGTCTAGCCTGTGTCTAGCCTGTGTCTAGCCTGTGTCTACCCAGTGTCTAGCCTGTGTCTAGCCTGAGTCTAGCATGTGTCTAGCCTGTGTCTAGCCTGTGTCTGGCCTGTGTCTAGCCTGTGTTTAGCCTGTGTCTAGCCTGTGCCTAGCCTTTGCCTAGCCTGTGTCTAGCCTGTGTCTAGCCTGTGTCTAGCCTGTGTCTAGCCTGTGTCTAGCCTGTGTCTAGCCTGTGTCTAGCCTGTTTCTAGCCTGTTTCTAGCCTGTGTCTAGCCTGTGTCTAGCCTGTGTCTAGCCTGTGTCTAGCCTGTGTCTAGCCTGTGTCTAGCCTGTGTCTAGCCTGTGTCTAGCCTGTGTCTAGCCTGTGTCTAGCCTGTGTCTAGCATGTGTCTAGCCTGTGTCTAGCCTGTGTCTGGCCTGTGTCTAGCCTGTGTTTAGCCTGTGTCTAGCCTGTGTCTAGCTTTTGTCTAGCCTGTGTCTAGCATGTGCCTAGCCTCTGCCTAGCATGTGCCAAGCCTGTACCTAGCCAGTGCCAAGCCTGTACCTAGCCAGTCCCTAGCCTGTACCTAGCCAGTCCCTAGCCTGTACCTAGCCAGTCCCTAGCCTGTACCTAGCCAGTGCCTGGCCTGTACCTAGCCAGTGCCTGGCCTGTACCTAGCCAGTGTCTAGCCTGTGCCTAGCCAGTGTCTAGCCTGTGCCTAGCCAGTGTCTAGCCTGTGCCTAGCCAGTGTCTAGCCTGTGCCTAGCCAGTGTCTAGCCTGTGCCTAGCGAGTGTTTAGCCTTTGTCTAGCCTGTGCATAGCCAGAATCTAGCCAGTGCCTAGCCAGTGTCTAGCTTTTGTCTACCCTGTGCATACCTAGGGTCTAGCCTGTACCTAGCCAGTGCCTAGCCTGTACCTAGCCAGTGCCTAGACTGTACCTAGCCAGTGCCTAGCCTGTACCTATCCAGTGTCTAGCCTGTGCCTAGCCATTGTCTAGCCTGTGTCTAGCCTGTGTCTAGCCTGTGTCTAGCATGTTTCTAGCCTGTGTTTAGCATGTGTCTAGCCTGTGTCTAGCCTGTGTCTGGCCTGTGTCTAGCCTGTGTTTAGCCTGTGTCTAGCCTGTGCCTAGCCTTTGCCTAGCCTGTGTCTAGCCTGTAACTAGCCTGTGTCTAGCCTGTGTCTAGCCTGTGTCTAGCCTGTGTCTAGCCTGTGTCTAGCCTGTGTCTAGCCTGTGTCTAGCCTGTGTCTAGCCTGTGTCTAGCCTGTGTCTAGCCTGTGTCTAGCCTGTGTCTAGCCTGTGTCTAGCCTGTGTCTAGCCTGTGTCTAGCCTGTGTCTAGCCTGTGTCTAGCCTGTGTCTACCCAGTGTCTAGCCTGTGTCTAGCCTGAGTCTAGCATGTGTCTAGCCTGTGTCTAGCCTGTGTCTGGCCTGTGTCTAGCCTGTGTTTAGCCTGTGTCTAGCCTGTGCCTTGCCTTTGCCTAGCCTGTGTCTAGCCTGTGTCTAGCCTGTGTCTAGCCTGTGTCTAGCCTGTGTCTAGCCTGTGTCTAGCCTGTGTCTAGCCTGTGTCTAGCCTGTGTCTAGCGTGTATCTAGCCTGTGTCTAGCCTGTGTCTAGCCTGTGTCTAGCCTGTGTCTAGCCTGTGTCTAGCCTGTGTCTAGCCTATGTCTAGCCTGTGTCTAGCCAGTGTCTAGCATGTGTCTAGCCTGTGTCTAGCCTGTGTTTAGCCTGTGTCTAGCCTGTGCCTAGCCTTTGCCTAGCCTGTGTCTAGCCTGTAACTAGCCTGTGTCTAGCCTGTGTCTAGCCTGTGTCTAGCCTGTGTCTAGCCTGTGTCTAGCCTGTGTCTAGCCTGTGTCTAGCCTGTGTCTAGCCTGTGTCTAGCCTGTGTCTAGCCTGTGTCTAGCCTGTGTCTAGCCTGTGTCTAGCCTGTGTCTAGCCTGTGCCTAGACTTTGCCTAGCCTGTGTCTAGCCTGTGTCTAGCCTGTGTCTAGCCTGTGTCTAGCCTGTGTCTAGCATGTGTCTAGCCTGTGTCTAGCATGTGTCTAGCCTGTGTCTAGCCTGTGTCTAGCCTGTGTCTGGCCTGTGTCTAGCCAGTGTTTAGCCTGTGTCTAGCCTGTGTCTAGCTTTTGTCTAGCCTGTGTCTAGCATGTGCCTAGCCTCTGCCTAGCATGTGCCAAGCCTGTACCTAGCCAGTGCCGAGCCTGTACCTAGCCAGTCCCTAGCCTGTACCTAGCCAGTCCCTAGCCTGTACCTAGCCAGTGCCTGGCCTGTACCTAGCCAGTGTCTAGCCTGTGCCTAGCCAGTGTCTAGCCTGTGCCTAGCCAGTGTCTAACCTGTGCCTAGCCAGTGTCTAGCCTGTGCCTAGCGAGTGTTTAGCCTTTGTCTAGCCTGTGCATAGCCAGAATCTAACCAGTGCCTAGCCAGTGTCTAGCTTTTGTCTACCCTGTGCATACCTAGGGTCTAGCCTGTACCTAGCCAGTGCCTAGCCTGTACCTAGCCAGTGCCTAGACTGTACCTAGCCAGTGCCTAGCCTGTACCTATCCAGTGTCTAGCCTGTGCCTAGCCATTGTCTAGCCTGTGTCTAGCCTGTGTCTAGCCTGTGTCTAGCCTGTGTCTAGCCGGTGTCTAGCCTGTGTCTAGCCTGTGTCTAGCCTGTTTCTAGCCTGTGTCTAGCCTGTGTCTAGCCTGTGTCTAGCCTGTATCTAGCCTGTGTCTAGCCTGTGTCTAGCCTGTGTCTAGCCTGTGTCTAGCCTGTGTCTAGCCTGTGTCTAGCCTGTGTCTAGCATGTTTCCAGCCTGTGTCTAGCATGTGTCTAGCCTGTGTCTAGCCTGTGTCTAGCCTGTGTCTAGCCTGTGTCTAGCCTGTGTCTAGCCTGTGTCTAGCATGTTTCTAGCCTGTGTTTAGCATGTGTCTAGCCTGTGTCTAGCCTGTGTCTAGCCTGTGTCTAGCCTGTGTCTAGCCTGTGTCTAGCCTGTGTCTAGCCTGTGTCTAGCCTGTGTCTAGCCTGTGTCTAGCCTGTGTCTAGCCTGTGCCTAGCCTTTGCCTAGCCTGTGTCTAGCCTGTGTATAGCCTATGTCTAGCCTGTGTCTAGCCTGTGTCTAGCCAGTGTCTAGCCTGTGTCTAGCCTGTGTCTAGCATGTGTCTAGCCAGTGTCTAGCCTGTGTCTGGCCTGTGTCTAGCCTGTGTCTAGCCTGTGTCTAGCCTGTGTCCAGCCTGTGTCTAGCATGTGTCTAGCCTGTGTCTAGCCTGTGTCTAGCCTGTGTCTAGCCTGTGTCTAGCCTGTGTCTAGCCTGTGTCTAGCCTGTGTCTAGCCTGTGTCTAGCCTGTGTCTAGCCTGTGTCTAGCCTGTGTCTAGCCTGTGTCTAGCATGTTTCTAGCCTGTGTTTAGCATGTGTCTAGCCTGTGTCTAGCCTGTAACTAACCTGTGTCTAGCCTGTGTCTAGCCTGTGTCTAGCCTGTGCCTAGCCTGTGTCTAGCCTGTAACTAACCTGTGTCTAGCCTGTGTCTAGCCTGTGTCTAGCCTGTGTCTAGCCTGTGTCTAGCCTGTGTCTAGCCTGTGTCTAGCCTGTGCCTAGCCTTTGCCTAGCCTGTGTCTAGCCTGTGTCTAGCCTGTGTCTAGCCTGTGTCTAGCCTGTGTCTAGCATGTTTCTAGCCTGTGTCTAGCATGTGTCTAGCCTGTGTCTAGCCTGTGTCTGGCCTGTGTCTAGCCTGTGTTTAGCCTGTGTCTAGCCTGTGCCTAGCCTTTGCCTAGCCTGTGTCTAGCCTGTAACTAGCCTGTGTCTAGCCTGTGTCTAGCCTGTGTCTAGCCTGTGTCTAGCCTGTGTCTAGCCTGTGTCTAGCCTGTGTCTAGCCTGTGTCTAGCCTGTGTCTAGCCTGTGTCTAGCCTGTGTCTAGCCTGTGTCTAGCCTGTGTCTAGCTTGTGTCTAGCCTGTGTCTAGCCTGTGTCTAGCCTGTGTCTAGCCTGTGTCTAGCCTGTGTCTAGCCTGTGTCTAGCCTGTGTTTAGCCTGTGCCTAGCCTTTGCCTAGCCTGTGTCTAGCCTGTGTCTAGCCTGTGTCTAGCCAGTGTCTAGCCTGTGTCTAGCCTGTGTCTAGCCAGTGTCTAGCCTGTGTCTAGCCTGTGTCTAGCATGTGTCTAGCCAGTGTCTAGCCTGTGTCTGGCCTGTGTCTAGCCTTTGCCTAGCCTGTGTCTAGCCTGTAACTAGCCTGTGTCTAGCCTGTGTCTAGCCTGTGTCTAGCCTGTGTCTAGCCTGTGCCTAGCCTTTGCCTAGCCTGTGTCTAGCCTGTGTCTAGCCTATGTCTAGCCTGTGTCTAGCCTGTGTCTAGCCAGTGTCTAGCCTGTGTCTAGCCTGTGTCTAGCATGTGTCTAGCCAGTGTCTAGCCTGTGTCTGGCCTGTGTCTAGCCTGTGTTTAGCCTGTGTCTAGCATGTGTCTAGCCTGTGTCTAGCCTGTGTCCTGCCTGTGTCTAGCCTGTGTTTAGCCTGTGTCTAGCCTGTGCCTAGCCTTTGCCTAGCCTGTGTCTAGCCTGTGTCTAGCCTGTGTCTAGTCCGTGTCTAGCCTGTGTCTAGCCTGTGTCTAGCCTGTGTCTAGCCTGTGTCTAGCCTGTGTCTGGCCTGTGTCTAGCCTGTGTTTAGCCTGTGTCTAGCCTGTGACTAGCCTTTGTCTAGCCTGTGTCTAGCATGTGCCGAGCCTCTGCCTAGCATGTGCCTAGCCTGTACCTAGCCAGTGCCTAGCCTGTACCTAGCCAGTGCCTAGCCTGTACCTAGCCAGTGCCTGGCCTGTACCTAGCCAGTGTCTAGCCTGTGCCTAGCCAGTGTCTAGCCTGTGCCTAGCCAGTGTCTAGCCTTTGTCTAGCCTGTGCATAGCCAGAATCTAGCCAGTGCCTAGTCAGTGTATAGCCTGTGTCTACCCTGTGCATACCTAGGGTCTAGCCTGTACCTAGCCAGTACCTACCCTGTTCCTAGCCAGTGTCTAGCCTGTGCCTAGCCATTGACTAGCCTGTGCCTAACCTGTGCCTAGCCTGTGCCTAACCTGTGCCTAACCTGTGTCTAGCCTGTGTCTAGCCTGTGTCTAGCCTGTGTCTAGCCTGTGTCTAGCCTGTGTCTAGCCTGTGTCTAGCCTGTGTCTAGCATGTGTCTAGCCTGTAGCTAGCCTGTGTCTGGCCTGTGTCTAGCCTGTGTTTTGCTTGTGTCTAGCCTGTGACTAGCCTTTGTCTAGCCTGTGTCTAGCATGTGCCGAGCCTCTGCCTAGCATGTGCCTAGCCTGTACCTAGCCAGTGCCTAGCCTGTACCTAGCCAGTGCCTAGCCTGTACATAGCCAGTGCCTAGCCTGTACATAGCCAGTGCCTGGCCTGTACCTAGCCAGTGTCTAGCCTGTGCCTAGCCAGTGTCTAGCCTTTGTCTAGCCTGTGCATAGCCAGAATCTAGCCAGTGCCTAGTCAGTGTCTAGCCTGTGTCTGGCCTGTGCATACCAAGGGTCTAGCCTGTACCTAGCCAGTACCTACCCTGTTCCTAGCCAGTGTCTAGCCTGTGCCTAGCCATTGACTAGCCTGTGCCTAACCTGTGCCTAGCCTGTGCCTAACCTGTGCCTAACCTGTGTCTGGCCTATGTCTAGCCTGTGTCTAGCCTGTGTCTAGCCTGTGTCTAGCCTGTGTCTAGCCTGTGTCTAGCCTGTGTCTACCCAGTGTCTAGCCTGTGTCTAGCCTGAGTCTAGCATGTGTCTAGCCTGTGTCTAGCCTGTGTCTGGCCTGTGTCTAGCCTGTGTTTAGCCTGTGTCTAGCCTGTGCCTAGCCTTTGCCTAGCCTGTGTCTAGCCTGTGTCTAGCCTGTGTCTAGCCTGTGTCTAGCCTGTGTCTAGCCTGTGTCTAGCCTGTGTCTAGCCTGTGTCTAGCCTGTGTCTAGCCTGTGTCTAGCCTGTGTCTAGCCTGTGTGTAGCCTGTGTCTAGCCTGTGTCTAGCCTGTTTCTAGCCCGTTTCTAGCCTGTGTCTAGCCTGTGTCTAGCCTGTGTCTAGCCTGTGTCTAGCCTGTGTCTAGCCTGTGTCTAGCCTGTGTCTAGCCTGTGTCTAGCATGTGTCTAGCCTGTGTCTAGCCTGTGTCTGGCCTGTGTCTAGCCTGTGTTTAGCCTGTGTCTAGCCTGTGTCTAGCTTTTGTCTAGCCTGTGTCTAGCATGTGCCTAGCCTCTGCCTAGCATGTGCCAAGCCTGTACCTAGCCAGTGCCGAGCCTGTACCTAGCCAGTCCCTAGCCTGTACCTAGCCAGTCCCTAGCCTGTACCTAGCCAGTGCCTGGCCTGTACCTAGCCAGTGCCTGGCCTGTACCTAGCCAGTGTCTAGCCTGTGCCTAGCCAGTGTCTAGCCTGTGCCTAGCCAGTGTCTAGCCTGTGCCTAGCCAGTGTCTAGCCTGTGCCTAGCCAGTGTCTAGCCTGTGCCTAGCGAGTGTTTAGCCTTTGTCTAGCCTGTGCATAGCCAGAATCTAGCCAGTGCCTAGCCAGTGTCTAGCTTTTGTCTACCCTGTGCATACCTAGGGTCTAGCCTGTACCTAGCCAGTGCCTAGCCTGTCTAGCCTGTGTCTAGCCTGTGTCTGGCCTGTGTCTAGCCTGTGTTTAGCCTGTGTCTAGCCTGTGCCTAGCCTTTGCCTAGCCTGTGTCTAGCCTGTAACTAGCCTGTGTCTAGCCTGTGTCTAGCCTGTGTCTAGCCTGTGTCTAGCCTGTGTCTAGCCTGTGTCTAGCCTGTGTCTAGCCTGTGTCTAGCCTGTGTCTAGCCTGTGTCTAGCCTGTGTCTAGCCTGTGTCTAGCCTGTGTCTAGCCTGTGTCTAGCCTGTGTCTAGCCTGTGTCTAGCCTGTGTCTACCCAGTGTCTAGCCTGTGTCTAGCCTGAGTCTAGCATGTGTCTAGCCTGTGTCTAGCCTGTGTCTGGCCTGTGTCTAGCCTGTGTTTAGCCTGTGTCTAGCCTGTGCCTAGCCTTTGCCTAGCCTGTGTCTAGCCTGTGTCTAGCCTGTGTCTAGCCTGTGTCTAGCCTGTGTCTAGCCTGTGTCTAGCCTGTGTCTAGCCTGTGTCTAGCCTGTGTCTAGCCTGTGTCTAGCCTGTGTCTAGCGTGTATCTAGCCTGTGTCTAGCCTGTGTCTAGCCTGTGTCTAGCCTGTGTCTAGCCTGTGTCTAGCCTGTGTCTAGCCTGTGTCTAGCCTGTGTCTAGCATGTTTCTAGCCTGTGTTTAGCATGTGTCTAGCCTGTGTCTAGCCTGTGTCTGGCCTGTGTCTAGCCTGTGTTTAGCCTGTGTCTAGCCTGTGCCTAGCCTTTGCCTAGCCTGTGTCTAGCCTGTAACTAGCCTGTGTCTAGCCTGTGTCTAGCCTGTGTCTAGCCTGTGTCTAGCCTGTGTCTAGCCTGTGTCTAGCCTGTGTCTAGCCTGTGTCTAGCCTGTGTCTAGCCTGTGTCTAGCCTGTGTCTAGCCTGTGTCTAGCCTGTGTCTAGCCTGTGCCTAGCCTTTGCCTAGCCTGTGTCTAGCCTGTGTCTAGCCTGTGTCTAGCCTGTGTCTAGACTGTGTCTAGCATGTTTCTAGCCTGTGTCTAGCATGTGTCTAGACTGTGTCTAGCATGTTTCTAGCCTGTGTCTAGCATGTGTCTAGCCTGTGTCTAGCCTGTGTCTGGCCTGTGTCTAGCCTGTGTTTAGCCTGTGTCTAGCCTGTGCCTAGCCTTTGCCTAGCCTGTGTCTAGCCTGTAACTAGCCTGTGTCTAGCCTGTGTCTAGCCTGTGTCTAGCCTGTGTCTAGCCTGTGTCTAGCCTGTGTCTAGCCTGTGTCTAGCCTGTGTCTAGCCTGTGTCTAGCCTGTGTCTAGCCTGTGTCTAGCCTGTGTCTAGCCTGTGTCTAGCCTGTGTCTAGCCTGTGTCTAGCCTGTGTCTAGACTGTGTCTAGCCTGTGCCTAGCCTTTGCCTAGCCTGTGTCTAGCCTGTGTCTAGCCTATGTCTAGCCTGTGTCTAGCCTGTGTCTAGCCAGTGTCTAGCCTGTGTCTAGCCTGTGTCTAGCATGTGTCTAGCCAGTGTCTAGCCTGTGTCTGGCCTGTGTCTAGCCTGTGTTTAGCCTGTGTCTAGCATGTGTCTAGCCTGTGTCTAGCCTGTGTCTGGCCTGTGTCTAGCCTGTGTTTAGCCTGTGTCTAGCCTGTGTCTAGCCTGTGTCTAGCCTGTGTCTAGCCTGTGTCTAGCGTGTATCTAGCCTGTGTCTAGCCTGTGTCTAGCCTGTGTCTAGCCTGTGTCTAGCCTGTGTCTAGCCTGTGTCTAGCCTGTGTCTAGCCTGTGTCTAGCCTGTGTCTAGCCTGTGTCTAGCCTGTGTCTAGCCTGTGTCTAGCCTGTGTCTAGCCTGTGTCTACCCAGTGTCTAGCCTGTGTCTAGCCTGAGTCTAGCATGTGTCTAGCCTGTGTCTAGCCTGTGTCTGGCCTGTGTCTAGCCTGTGTTTAGCCTGTGTCTAGCCTGTGCCTAGCCTTTGCCTAGCCTGTGTCTAGCCTGTGTCTAGCCTGTGTCTAGCCTGTGTCTAGCCTGTGTCTAGCCTGTGTCTAGCCTGTGTCTAGCCTGTGTCTAGCCTGTGTCTAGCCTGTGTCTAGCCTGTGTCTAGCGTGTATCTAGCCTGTGTCTAGCCTGTGTCTAGCCTGTGTCTAGCCTGTGTCTAGCCTGTGTCTAGCCTGTGTCTAGCCTGTGTCTAGCCTGTGTCTAGCATGTTTCTAGCCTGTGTTTAGCATGTGTCTAGCCTGTGTCTAGCCTGTGTCTGGCCTGTGTCTAGCCTGTGTTTAGCCTGTGTCTAGCCTGTGCCTAGCCTTTGCCTAGCCTGTGTCTAGCCTGTAACTAGCCTGTGTCTAGCCTGTGTCTAGCCTGTGTCTAGCCTGTGTCTAGCCTGTGTCTAGCCTGTGTCTAGCCTGTGTCTAGCCTGTGTCTAGCCTGTGTCTAGCCTGTGTCTAGCCTGTGTCTAGCCTGTGTCTAGCCTGTGTCTAGCCTGTGCCTAGCCTTTGCCTAGCCTGTGTCTAGCCTGTGTCTAGCCTGTGTCTAGCCTGTGTCTAGACTGTGTCTAGCATGTTTCTAGCCTGTGTCTAGCATGTGTCTAGACTGTGTCTAGCATGTTTCTAGCCTGTGTCTAGCATGTGTCTAGCCTGTGTCTAGCCTGTGTCTGGCCTGTGTCTAGCCTGTGTTTAGCCTGTGTCTAGCCTGTGCCTAGCCTTTGCCTAGCCTGTGTCTAGCCTGTAACTAGCCTGTGTCTAGCCTGTGTCTAGCCTGTGTCTAGCCTGTGTCTAGCCTGTGTCTAGCCTGTGTCTAGCCTGTGTCTAGCCTGTGTCTAGCCTGTGTCTAGCCTGTGTCTAGCCTGTGTCTAGCCTGTGTCTAGCCTGTGTCTAGCCTGTGTCTAGCCTGTGTCTAGCCTGTGTCTAGACTGTGTCTAGCCTGTGCCTAGCCTTTGCCTAGCCTGTGTCTAGCCTGTGTCTAGCCTATGTCTAGCCTGTGTCTAGCCTGTGTCTAGCCAGTGTCTAGCCTGTGTCTAGCCTGTGTCTAGCATGTGTCTAGCCAGTGTCTAGCCTGTGTCTGGCCTGTGTCTAGCCTGTGTTTAGCCTGTGTCTAGCATGTGTCTAGCCTGTGTCTAGCCTGTGTCTGGCCTGTGTCTAGCCTGTGTTTAGCCTGTGTCTAGCCTGTGCCTAGCCTTTGCCTAGCCTGTGTCTAGCCTGTGTCTAGCCTGTGTCTAGCCTGTGTCTAGCCCGTGTCTAGCCTGTGTCTAGCCTGTGTCTAGCCTGTGTCTAGCCTGTGTCTAGCCTGTGTCTGGCCTGTGTCTAGCCTGTGTTTAGCCTGTGTCTAGCCTGTGACTAGCCTTTGTCTAGCCTGTGTCTAGCATGTGCCGAGCCTCTGCCTAGCATGTGCCTAGCCTGTACCTAGCCAGTGCCTAGCCTGTACCTAGCCAGTGCCTAGCCTGTACCTAGCCAGTGCCTGGCCTGTACCTAGCCAGTGTCCAGCCTGTGCCTAGCCAGTGTCTAGCCTGTGCCTAGCCAGTGTCTAGCCTTTGTCTAGCCTGTGCATAGCCAGAATCTAGCCAGTGCCTAGTCAGTGTATAGCCTGTGTCTACCCTGTGCATACCTAGGGTCTAGCCTGTACCTAGCCAGTACCTACCCTGTTCCTAGCCAGTGTCTAGCCTGTGCCTAGCCATTGACTAGCCTGTACCTAACCTGTGCCTAGCCTGTGCCTAACCTGTGCCTAACCTGTGTCTAGCCTGTGTCTAGCCTGTGTCTAGCCTGTGTCTAGCCTGTGTCTAGCCTGTGTCTAGCCTGTGTCTAGCCTGTGTCTAGCCTGTGTCTAGCCTGTTTCTAGCCTGTGTCTAGCCTGTGTCAGGCCTGTTTCTAGCCTGTGTCTAGCCTGTGTCTAGCCTGTGTCTAGCCTGTGTCTAGCATGTGTCTAGCCTGTGTCTAGCCTGTGTCTGGCCTGTGTCTAGCCTGTGTTTAGCCTGTGTCTAGCCTGTGTCTAGCTTTTGTCTAGCCTGTGTCTAGCATGTGCCTAGCCTCTGCCTAGCATGTGCCAAGCCTGTACCTAGCCAGTGCCGAGCCTGTACCTAGCCAGTCCCTAGCCTGTACCTAGCCAGTCCCTAGCCTGTACCTAGCCAGTGCCTGGCCTGTACCTAGCCAGTGCCTGGCCTGTACCTAGCCAGTGCCTGGCCTGTACCTAGCCAGTGTCTAGCCTGTGCCTAGCCAGTGTCTAGCCTGTGCCTAGCCAGTGTCTAGCCTGTGCCTAGCCAGTGTCTAGCCTGTGCCTAGCCAGTGTCTAGCCTGTGCCTAGCCAGTGTCTAGCCTGTGCCTAGCGAGTGTTTAGCCTTTGTCTAGCCTGTGCATAGCCAGAATCTAGCCAGTGCCTAGCCAGTGTCTAGCTTTTGTCTACCCTGTGCATACCTAGGGTCTAGCCTGTACCTAGCCAGTGCCTAGCCTGTACCTAGCCAGTGCCTAGCCTGTACCTAGCCAGTGCCTAGACTGTACCTAGCCAGTGCCTAGCCTGTACCTATCCAGTGTCTAGCCTGTGCCTAGCCATTGTCTAGCCTGTGTCTAGCCTGTGTCTAGCCTGTGTCTAGCCTGTGTCTAGCCTGTATCTAGCCTGTGTCTAGCCTGTGTCTAGCCTGTGTCTAGCCTGTGTCTAGCCTGTGTCTAGCCTGTGTCTAGCCTGTGTCTAGCCTGTGTCTAGCCTGTGTCTAGCCTGTGTTTAGCCTGTGTCTAGCCTGTTTCTAGCCTGTGTCTAGCATGTGTCAAGCCTGTGTCTAGCCTGTGTCTAGCCTGTGTCTGGCCTGTGTCTAGCCTGTGTTTAGCCTGTGTCTAGCCTGTGCCTAGCCTTTGCCTAGCCTGTGTCTAGCCTGTAACTAGCCTGTGTCTAGCCTGTGTCTAGCCTGTGTCTAGCCTGTGTCTAGCCTGTGTCTAGCCTGTGTCTAGCCTGTGTCTAGCCTGTGTCTAGCCTGTGTCTAGCCTGTGTCTAGCCTGTGTCTAGCCTGTGTCTAGCCTGTGTCTAGCCTGTGTCTAGCCTGTGTCTAGCCTGTGTCTAGCCTGTGTCTAGCCTGTGTCTAGCCTGTGTCTAGCCTGTGTCTAGCCTGTGCCTAGCCTTTGCCTAGCCTTTGCCTAGCCTTTGCCTAGCCTGTGTCTAGCCTGTGTCTAGCCTGTGTCTAGCCTGTGTCTAGCCAGTGTCTAGCCAGTGTCTAGCCTGTGTCTAGCCTGTGTCTAGCATGTGTCTAGCATGTGTCTAGCCTGTGTCTAGCCTGTGTCTGGCCTGTGTCTAGCCTGTGTTTAGCCTGTGTCTAGCATGTGTCTAGCCTGTGTCTAGCCTGTGTCTAGCCTGTGTCTAGCCTGTGTCTAGCCTGTGTCTAGCCTGTGCCTAGCCTTTGCCTAGCCTGTGTCTAGCCTGTGTCTAGCCTGTGTCTAGCCTGTGTCTAGCCTGTGTCTAGCATGTTTCTAGCCTGTGTCTAGCATGTGTCTAGCCTGTGTCTAGCCTGTGTCTGGCCTGTGTCTAGCCTGTGTTTAGCCTGTGTCTAGCCTGTGCCTAGCCTTTGCCTAGCCTGTGTCTAGCCTGTAACTAGCCTGTGTCTAGCCTGTGTCTAGCCTGTGTCTAGCCTGTGTCTAGCCTGTGTCTAGCCTGTGTCTAGCCTGTGTCTAGCCTGTGTCTAGCCTGTGTCTAGCCTGTGTCTAGCCTGTGTCTAGCCTGTGTCTAGCCTGTGTCTAGCCTGTGTCTAGCCTGTGTCTAGCCTGTGTCTAGCCTGTGTCTAGCCTGTGTCTATCCTGTGTCTAGCCTGTGTCTAGCCTGTGTCTAGCCTGTGTCTAGCCTGTGTCTAGCCTGTGTCTAGCCTGTGTCTAGCCTGTGTCTAGCCTGTGTCTAGCCTGTGTCTAGCCTGTGTCTAGCCTGTGTCTAGCCTGTGTCTAGCCTGTGTCTAGCCTGTGTCTAGCCTGTGTCTAGCCTGTGTCTAGCCTGTGTCTAGCCTGTGTCTAGCCTGTGTCTAGCCTGTGTCTAGCCTGTGCCTAGCCTTTGCCTAGCCTTTGTCTAGCCTGTGTCTAGCCTATGTCTAGCCTGTGTCTAGCCAGTGTCTAGCCTGTGTCTAGCCTGTGTCTAGCATGTGTCTAGCCTGTGTCTAGCCTGTGTCTAGCCTGTGTCTGGCCTGTGTCTAGCCTGTGTTTAGCCTGTGTCTAGTCTGTGTCTAGCCTGTGTCTAGCCTGTGTCTAGCCTGTGTCTAGCCTGTGTCTAGCCTGTGTCTAGCCTGTGTCTATCATGTGTCTAGCCTGTGTCTAGCCTGTGTCTGGCCTGTGTCTAGCCTGTGTTTAGCCTGTGTCTAGCCTGTGTCTAGCTTTTGTCTAGCCTGTGTCTAGCATGTGCCTAGCCTCTGCCTAGCATGTGCCAAGCCTGTACCTAGCCAGTGCCGAGCCTGTACCTAGCCAGTCCCTAGCCTGTACCTAGCCAGTCCCTAGCCTGTACCTAGCCAGTGCCTGGCCTGTACCTAGCCAGTGTCTAGCCTGTGCCTAGCCAGTGTCTAGCCTGTGCCTAGCCAGTGTCTAGCCTGTGCCTAGCCAGTGTCTAGCCTGCGCCTAGCGAGTGTTTAGCCTTTGTCTAGCCTGTGCATAGCCAGAATCTAGCCAGTGCCTAGCCAGTGTCTAGCTTTTGTCTACCCTGTGCATACCTAGGGTCTAGCCTGTACCTAGCCAGTGCCTAGCCTGTACCTAGCCAGTGCCTAGACTGTACCTAGCCAGTGCCTAGCCTGTACCTATCCAGTGTCTAGCCTGTGCCTAGCCATTGTCTAGCCTGTGTCTAGCCTGTGTCTAGCCTGTGTCTAGCCTGTGTCTAGCCTGTGTCTAGCCTGTGTCTAGCCTTTGCCTAGCCTGTGTCTAGCCTGTAACTAGCCTGTGTCTAGCCTGTGTCTAGCCTGTGTCTAGCCTGTGTCTAGCCTGTGTCTAGCCTGTGTCTAGCCTGTGTCTAGCCTGTGTCTAGCCTGTGTCTAGCCTGTGTCTAGCCTGTGTCTAGCCTGTGTCTAGCCTGTGTCTAGCCTGTGTCTAGCCTGTGTCTAGCCTGTGTCTAGCCTGTGTCTAGCCTGTGTCTAGCCTGTGTCTAGCCTGTGTCTAGCCTGTGCCTAGCCTTTGCCTAGCCTTTGCCTAGCCTGTGTCTAGCCTGTGTCTAGCCTATGTCTAGCCTGTGTCTAGCCTGTGTCTAGCCAGTGTCTAGCCTGTGTCTAGCCTGTGTCTAGCATGTGTCTAGCCTGTGTCTAGCCTGTGTCTAGCCTGTGTCTGGCCTGTGTCTAGCCTGTGTTTAGCCTGTGTCTAGCATGTGTCTAGCCTGTGTCTAGCCTGTGTCTAGCCTGTGTCTAGCCTGTGTCTAGCCTGTGTCTAGCCTGTGTCTAGCCTGTGTCTAGCCTGTGCCAAGCCTTTGCCTAGCCTGTGTCTAGCCTGTGTCTAGCCTGTGTCTAGCCTGTGTTTAGCCTGTGTCTAGCATGTTTCTAGCCTGTGTCTAGCATGTGTCTAGCCTGTGTCTAGCCTGTGTCTGGCCTGTGTCTAGCCTGTATTTAGCCTGTGTCTAGCCTGTGCCTAGCCTTTGCCTAGCCTGTGTCTAGCCTGTAACTAGCCTGTGTCTAGCCTGTGTCTAGCCTGTGTCTAGCCTGTGTCTAGCCTGTGTCTAGCCTGTGTCTAGCCTGTGTCTAGCCTGTGTCTAGCCTGTGTCTAGCCTGTGTCTAGCCTGTGTCTAGCCTGTGTCTAGCCTGTGTCTAGCCTGTGTCTAGCCTGTGTCTAGCCTGTGTCTAGCCTGTGTGTAGCCTGTGTCTAGCCTGTGTCTAGCCTGTGTCTAGCCTGTGTCTAGCCTGTGTCTAGCCTGTGACTAGCCTGTGTCTAGCCTGTGTCTAGCCTGTGTCTAGCCTGTGTCTAGCCTGTGTCTAGCCTGTGTCTAGCCTGTGTCTAGCCTGTGTCTAGCCTGTGTCTAGCCTGTGTCTAGCCTGTGTCTAGCCTGTGTCTAGCCTGTGTCTAGCCTGTGTCTAGCCTGTGTCTAGCCTGTGTCTAGCCTGTGTCTAGCCTGTGTCTAGCCTGTGTCTAGCCTGTGTCTAGCCTGTGTCTAGCCTGTGTCTAGCCTGTGTCTAGCCTGTGTCTAGCCTGTGTCTAGCCTGTGCCTAGCCTTTGCCTAGCCTTTGTCTAGCCTGTGTCTAGCCTATGTCTAGCCTGTGTCTAGCCAGTGTCTAGCCTGTGTCTAGCCTGTGTCTAGCATGTGTCTAGCCTGTGTCTAGCCTGTGTCTAGCCTGTGTCTGGCCTGTGTCTAGCCTGTGTCTGGCCTGTGTCTAGCCTGTGTTTAGCCTGTGTCTAGTCTGTGTCTAGCCTGTGTCTAGCCTGTGTCTAGCCTGTGTCTAGCCTGTGTCTAGCCTGTGTCTAGCCTGTGTCTAGCCTGTGTCTATCATGTGTCTAGCCTGTGTCTAGCCTGTGTCTGGCCTGTGTCTAGCCTGTGTTTAGCCTGTGTCTAGCCTGTGTCTAGCTTTTTGGGTAGCCTGTGTTTAGCATGTGCCTAGCCTCTGCCTAGCATGTGCCAAGCCTGTACCTAGCCAGTGCCGAGCCTGTACCTAGCCAGTCCCTAGCCTGTACCTAGCCAGTCCCTAGCCTGTACCTAGCCAGTGCCTGGCCTGTACCTAGCCAGTGTCTAGCCTGTGCCTAGCCAGTGTCTAGCCTGTGCCTAGCCAGTGTCTAGCCTGTGCCTAGCCAGTGTCTAGCCTGTGCCTAGCGAGTGTTTAGCCTTTGTCTAGCATGTGCATAGCCAGAATCTAGCCAGTGCCTAGCCAGTGTCTAGCTTTTGTCTACCCTGTGCATACCTAGGGTCTAGCCTGTACCTAGCCAGTGCCTAGCCTGTACCTAGCCAGTGACTAGACTGTACCTAGCCAGTGCCTAGCCTGTACCTATCCAGTGTCTAGCCTGTGCCTAGCCATTGTCTAGCCTGTGTCTAGCCTGTGTCTAGCCTGTGTCTAGCCTGTGTCTAGCCTGTGTCTAGCCTGTTTCTAGCCTGTGTCTAGCCTGTGTCTAGCCTGTGTCTAGCCTGTATCTAGCCTGTGTCTAGCCTGTGTCTAGCCTGTGTCTAGCCTGTGTCTAGCCTGTGTCTAGCCTGTGTCTAGCCTGTGTCTAGCATGTTTCCAGCCTGTGTCTAGCATGTGTCTAGCCTGTGTCTAGCCTGTGTCTGGCCTGTGTCTAGCCTGTGTTTAGCCTGTGTCTAACCTGTGCCTAGCCTTTGCCTAGCCTGTGTCTAGCGTGTAACTAGCCTGTGTCTAGCCTGTGTCTAGCCTGTGTCTAGCCTGTGTCTAGCCTGTGTCTAGCCTGTGTCTAGCCTGTGTCTAGCCTGTGTCTAGCCTGTGTCTAGCCTGTGTGTTGTTGGGGCAATTACCTGACAAGTAATAATATTAGAATCCGGCTCGAATGACCGTTTCTAACGCTGTCTTGACGGCGAGACACAGCAATTAGTCTCTTCCGTCAATATAATAGTCAAAAACTTTTATTTTACTGGCACTTTATTACAAACAAGATCAACTGAAAAGGCGCGACTGTTGCGTTCTACATTTTTTAAGAAAAAAGGCGTCGATTAGAGATGATAAAAAATAATATCGAATTCATATCGATAAGTTGGTCAATTAACTTGAGCGATGATTTTTAAACAATATTTTTGATGCGTTCCGCAACATCCTCCTCCCAAATATTGAGGTCGGCAGTAAATATAGTCGACATTAATATTTTAACATTTTTGAATTACATCAAGCTTAATTAATTTTACAACTGGTCTCTTATAAATATTGTTCTTAATTTTTACGTCGACTATTCGTACACGTCCATCTCTTGATGGATAAGTCTTAATTATTAAACCTTTTGGCCATACATTCCGAGGCACTTCTGATTCCATTACTAAAACTACGTCACCTTCTTTTAAATTATTATTATCCTTTTTCCATTTTCGACTATAAATTAAAAATTGTCTGTATTCTTTCTTCCACTTAATCCAAAAATGTCTGCTAGTCTCTGAGACGATTTCCACATGTTTAAAATTCTTAAATCAAAATCATTGGTGTCTGTGTAAAAGGATTCTCTAAAATTTGGCCCTATTAATAAATCATTTGGTGTCAAGGGTTCACTGTCAAAGTCATCTGAAGGTACAAATAGAAGCGGTCTACTATTTATCATAAATTCAATTTCACAAAATAATGTTTTTAAATAGGTCGAGTCTATTGCAATGTTTAATATTTCTTTTATTGTTTTGGCAAGCCTGGCTCCTAAGAGAGTTCCCTGTAATTCTAATCTTGGAATGGACATTGGTTTCAATGGAGCTACACGGGACTTTGCTGCTATTAAAGTACTTTCGAATTGATTATTATAATTAAAACGTAAATATGCGCACGTTGCGTATGCATATTTTGAAGCGTCACAAAAGATGTGTAATTGAATTTTACATTGATTAATATTAAACGTGGTCATCTGTCTTTGTATGTAGAAGTTATTTAGTTTATTTAGGTTGTCACATAAAGTCTTCCAAATTGCAAAATGTTCGTCTGTTATGTAATCATCCCAGTGGATACCACTGTCCCAAATTGCTTGCAATAATATTTTGTTTGAAATCAATAAATTAGAAAGAAAACCTAAGGGATCAAATATTGACATGGTGATTTTCAACACTTCTCTTTTTGTTGGTCGTCTAAGTTGATTAAGAAGGTCGGAGTGTGACTTGGAAAATTTTAAATTATATGTAAGAATATCTTTATCATAGTTCCACATAAGTCCTAATACTCGTTCTTCTGTCAAGTTTTTCATTTTACTGTCGTCTGGTATTGAATTTGTCTGGCTTAAAACTTCCGCCGAATTTGATATCCAATTACGCATATCAAATCCTGCTGCCTTGTGTATGTATGTCACATCCTTGATTAACTGTACCGCTTTTTTGATGTCGTTTGCTCCACCAAGATAGTCGTCCATATAGTGTTTGGAAATTATGTCCTTATAGGCTTCGTCAAAGTTGTTCTGAAAGTCTAAAGCGTTTCTATTCCTAACTTGTTGAGCGATGCTTGGACTGCACTTGGCACCAAAAAATAATACCTGTATCTCGTATACGTCTGGTTCGGACAGTCGGTCAGTACCTCGCCATAAAATTCTTTGTGCACAACGGTCTGGTTCATGGACTTTGATTTGAAGGAACATCTCTTTAATGTCTCCTACAAAGGCAATCTTATGTTCTCGAAAATTCATAAGAACTGAGGACAATTGGCTGTACAAGTCTGGTCCTGGCAATAAAAAGTCATTAAGACAATAACCGTGACTTCTAGAGGCAGCGTCAAAAACTATTCTTAGCTTATCAGGTTTGTTGCTATTAAGAACGCCAAAATGTGGTAAGTAGTACGTCAAGGGTGAGATTTTATTTTTCTCTTCTAATTTCAGTTTTTTAATATATCCATTTTTAATATAGGATTCAAAAGTCTCTGTGTATTTTTTGCCATAAACAGGATTTTTATCTATTTTCTTTTCGCATAAAATCAATCTAGAAAATGCGTTGTTATAGCTCTCAGGAAGCTGCACGTCATCGCTTTTCCAGAAAAGCCCACATTGAAATCTGTCACCATTGCGTTTTAATGTCTTGTCTACAATTTCTAAACATCTTTTGTCGTCGAGTGAAGTTGGAATGTCATGTAAAGTCAATAATTCGTTTTCTATAGACCAATAAGATTTAACTAGGTTATGCAACTTATCCAAATCGTCAATGGCTTTGTCGTTTCCTAAACAATTGTATACATGACAAGTATACTGTCTTTCGGAAATATATCTATTGAGTCCTACCGTTCCGTGAACAACCCAGCCTAGTGAAGTCTTACTAGCTACTGGACCATTAAATGTTTGATATTTTAATTTTCGTGACACTATGAGCGACCAATTATCTTGACCAATTAGAATTTTTGGCTTAGCATTTTGATATGAGCAAGCTGAAAAGTTTTTTAAAAACTTATAGTTTTCGGACACGTCATTGATTGAAAGCGTTTGCATTGGTAAGTTTAAACAAGATACAGTTCTAATTTTCCTTAATGTAAATACCTGTGATGAACTATTTTTGCCTTTTATATTTAAACTAACTACCTTTGAATCTAGTTGTTCGTACACTTCGTTATTTGTCCATTGCATTTTTAAAGGCATTGTGGGGCCATCTAGTCCTAGATCTGTCGCTACGTCTTCGTCTATTAATGAAATTGTTGATGCTTCATCAAGTAAAGCGTATGTGTCTATTGATGTTTGAGGTCCTATTAACGTAACGGGAATGACTTTTAAAAGAACTTCGTTACTACCTAAATTAATGTTACAATTAATATCAGAGTTCAAATTAGGCTTATCATTATTATTGGATATCTCTATAGATTTAGATGGAATCGTACCGTTTTTATCTTTGTGCAACAGATAATTATGACTATAGTTGCAGTTTTCTACTTTACAAGTTTTCTTACGTCTACAATCTTTTAAAATATGATTTCTGCCAAAGCATGATATGGATAACTTATTCTGAGTTACATGCTCCCATCTTTTTTCAACTGTTTCATTTTTGAATTTTGGACAATCAGTTATGAAATGATCAATTGACTTGCAAAAGTTACAATATTTTTTTGGTTTCTCATTACTGTTGTTTTGATTTGAGACTATTAAAGTGGTTTCTTTAGATTTATTGTGACCGAAGCCTAATGCTGTGGACGCTTTTATTGTTTGACCTAACCATTCGTGAAAGACAATTACTTTTGGCTGTTCAGATTTTGTATTTTGATAATATTTCATAAAAGAGACTCGTTGAGTGATCGGTATTTTTTCCAAAATTTCGTCAAATAAAAAATTATTACGTATTTGATTAATATCATTAAACGAGAACAATGTGTGAATAAGATTTGTGATCATATCATAAAATGTAATGAGTTTGTCATATTTATCATCTTTAATTACAGGAAAAAGTCGTATTTTATCAATCATTATTTTTATTATGTAGCTACTATCACCGAAACGATTTCTTAAAATGTCAATTATGTGTGTTACATTATCTGGTAATAATAGGAGAGACTGTACACATTCTTTTGCACGACCTGTTAGTGCTCTTCTTAAACGATTTATGTTTTCATAATTACTAAAATTACATATACGAGAGCTATTTTCAAATTCTGCAATGAAAATGGGCCATTCTAAAGGGTCACCACTAAATGAAGGCAGTTCTTGTTTAATTGTTTGTCTTGCCATAAAACTTTCTAATGTATTCACAGTTTTGTCTACTTGATTAATTTTATCTGCTGTGTCTGACTTACGAGAGTTCTCTACCCACTCCTTGGTACGATTTGCTGCTGGTTGGTCATAAATAAAGCTTCTTTTCTGGTCGCTGGGGATATTTCCATTACCGTCGAATTTGGCCATTTCAATCTCTCTCTCCAGTATTAGTTGGTTTTCCTCGTATTCCAATTGCATTCGTTTTGTCCGCAACTCCTGTTGTTTCTTCAAATGTTCCATTTGGAACTGTAGCATTTGTATCTTATCTTCTTGTTGGGAATTATGAGTAGTCGTAGACCTTATGTCTTCATCCCAATTGGTTGGAATTACCCTCGGCAATACACCAGTTGGAACTACTGTGTTCATAGACTGATTTTTTTGTAAGTCTTTGTCCTCTTCTGGACTAAGATGTGGTCTTGGTGTGTCCATTTCTTGTCTTTGCACATTCGATTTCAAAGTTTTGCTTCCACGTGTTATAGGCATTGTCAAGCCGTTTACCAACACTAATTTTCTATGGAACTTTTCTATGTAAATGTACGTACGTCGTCAAAATTCACATACACCCAAATCTTAGGTTTGGCAGTAATGTATGTGTGTACATATACACGAATTTGTTGCGTTGCTGTCACACACAGCTGTATTTGTCGTCGTCAATGTATGTGATAGACGCTACTCACACAGACATATCAATTGGCTGATGAAATTGCGCATTAGTTTTTTGTCATATATAACAACGTTGAAAACATGTTCAAAGGATCATGACAAATCCATATGCCGTCCAAAATAAGCTCGAAGGACCATGTTGTTGGGGCAATTACCTGACAAGTAATAATATTAGAATCCGGCTCGAATGACCATGTTGTTGGGGCAATTACCTGACAAGTAATAATATTAGAATCCGGCTCGAATGACCGTTTCTAACGCTGTCTTGACGGCGAGACACAGCAATTAGTCTCTTCCGTCAATATAATAGTCAAAAACTTTTATTTTACTGGCACTTTATTACAAACAAGATCAACTGAAAAGGCGCGACTGTTGCGTTCTACATTTTTTAAGAAAAAAGGCGTCGATTAGAGATGATAAAAAATAATATCGAATTCATATCGATAAGTTGGTCAATTAACTTGAGCGATGATTTTTAAACAATATTTTTGATGCGTTCCGCAACACTGTGTCTAGCCTGTGCCTAGCCTTTGCCTAGCCTGTGTCTAGCCTGTGTCTAGCCTATGTCTAGCCTGTGTCTAGCCAGTGTCTAGCCTGTGTCTAGCCTGTGTCTAGCCTGTGTCTGGCCTGTGTCCAGCCTGTGTTTACCCTGTGTCTAGCCTGTGCCTAGCCTTTGCCTAGCCTGTGTCTAGCCTGTGTCTAGCCTGTCTCTAGCCCGTGTCTAGCCCGTGTCTAGCCTGTGTCTAGCCTGTGTCTAGCCTGTGTCTAGCCTGTGTCTAGCCTGTGTCTGGCCTGTGTCTAGCCTGTGTTTAGCCTGTGTCTAGCCTGTGACTAGCCTTTGTCTAGCCTGTGTCTAGCATGTGCCGAGCCTCTGCCTAGCATGTGCCTAGCCTCTACCTAGCCAGTGCCTAGCCTGTACCTTGCCAGTGCCTAGCCTGTACCTAGCCAGTGCCTGGCCTGTACCTAGCCAGTGTCTAGATTGTGCCTAGCCAGTGTCTAGCCTGTGCCTAGCCAGTGTCTAGCCTTTGTCTAGCCTGTGCATAGCCAGAATCTAGCCAGTGCCTAGTCAGTGTATAGCCTGTGTCTACCCTGTGCATACCTAGGGTCTAGCCTGTACCTAGCCAGTACCTACCCTGTTCCTAGCCAGTGTCTAGCCTGTGCCTAGCCATTGACTAGCCTGTGCCTAACCTGTGCCTAGCCTGTGCCTAACCTGTGCCTAACCTGTGTCTAGCCTGTGTCTAGCCTGTGTCTAGCCTGTGTCTAGCCTGTGTCTAGCCTGTGTCTAGCCTGTGTCTACCCAGTGTCTAGCCTGTGTCTAGCCTGTGTCTAGCATGTGTCTAGCCTGTGTCTATCCTGTGTCTGGCCTGTGTCTAGCCTGTGTTTAGCCTGTGTCTAGCCTGTGCCTAGCCTTTGCCTAGCCTGTGTCTAGCCTGTGTCTAGCCTGTGTCTAACCTGTGTCTAGCCTGTGTCTAGCCTGTGTCTAGCCTGTGTCTAGCCTGTGTCTAGCCTGTGTCTAGCCTGTGTCTGGCCTGTGTCTAGCCTGTGTCTAGCCTGTTTCTAGCCTGTGTCTAGCCTGTGTCTAGCCTGTGTCTAGCCTGTGTCTAGCCTGTGTCTAGCCTGTGTCTAGCCTGTGTCTAGCCTGTGTCTAGCCTGTGTCTAGCCTGTGTCTAGCCTGTGTCTAGCCTGTGTCTAGCCAGTGTCTAGCCTGTGCCTAGCCAGTGTCTAGCCTGTGCCTAGCCAGTGTCTAGCCTGTGCCTAGCGAGTGTTTAGCCTTTGTCTAGCCTGTGCATAGCTAGAATCTAGCCAGTGCCTAGCCAGTGTCTAGCTTTTGTCTACCCTGTGCATACCTAGGGTCTAGCCTGTACCTAGCCAGTGCCGAGCCTGTACCTAGCCAGTGCCGAGCCTGTACCTAGCCAGTCCCTAGCCTGTACCTAGCCAGTGCCTGGCCTGTACCTAGCCAGTGCCTGGCCTGTACCTAGCCAGTGTCTAGCCTATGCCTAGCCAGTGTCTAGCCTGTGCCTAGCCAGTGTCTAGCCTGTGCCTAGCCAGTGTCTAGCCTGTGCCTAGCGAGTGTTTAGCCTTTGTCTAGCCTGTGCATACCTAGGGTCTAGCCTGTACCTAGCCAGTGCCTAGCCTGTACCTAGCCAGTGCCTAGACTGTACCTAGCCAGTGCCTAGCCTGTACCTATCCAGTGTCTAGCCTGTGCCTAGCCATTGTCTAGCCTGTGTCTAGCCTGTGTCTAACCTGTGTCTAGCCTGTGTCTAGCCTGTGTCTAGCCTGTGTCTAGCCTGTGTCTGGCCTGTGTCTAGCCTGTGTCTAGCCTGTTTCTAGCCTGTGTCTAGCCTGTGTCTAGCCTGTGTCTAGCCTGTGTCTAGCCTGTGCCTAGCCAGTGTCTAGCCTGTGCCTAGCGAGTGTTTAGCCTTTGTCTAGCCTGTGCATAGCTAGAATCTAGCCAGTGCCTAGCCAGTGTCTAGCTTTTGTCTACCCTGTGCATACCTAGGGTCTAGCCTGTACCTAGCCAGTGCCTAGCCTGTACCTAGCCAGTGCCTAGACTGTACCTAGCCAGTGCCTAGCCTGTACCTATCCAGTGTCTAGCCTGTGCCTAGCCATTGTCTAGCCTGTGTCTAGCCTGTGTCTAGCCTGTGTCTAGCCTGTGTCTAGCCTGTGTCTAGCCTGTGTCTAGCCTGTGTCTAGCCTGTGTCTAGCCTGTGTCTAGCCTGTGTCTAGCCTGTGTCTAGCCTGTTTCTAGCCTGTGTCTAGCCTGTGTCTAGCCTGTGTCTAGCCTGTATCTAGCCTGTGTCTAGCCTGTGTCTAGCCTGTGTCTAGCCTGTGTCTAGCCTGTGTCTAGCCTGTGTCTAGCCTGTGTCTAGCCTGTGTCTAGCCTGTGTCTAGCATGTTTCTAGCCTGTGTCTAGCATGTGTCTATCCTGTGTCTAGCCTGTGTCTGGCCTGTGTCTAGGCTGTGTTTAGCCTGTGTCTAGCCTGTGCCTAGCCTTTGCCTAGCCTGTGTCTAGCGTGTAACTAGCCTGTGTCTAGCCTGTGTCTAGCCTGTGTCTAGCCTGTGTCTAGCCTGTGTCTAGCCTGTGTCTAGCCTGTGCCTAGCCTGTGTCTAGCCTGTGTCTAGCCTGTGTCTAGCCTGTGTCTAGCCTGTGTCTAGCCTGTGTCTAGCCTGTGTCTAGCCTGTGTCTAGCCTGTGTCTAGCCTGTGTCTAGCCTGTGTCTAGCCTTTGCCTAGCCTTTGCCTAGCCTGTGTCTAGCCTGTGTCTAGCCTTTGCCTAGCCTTTGCCTAGCCTGTGTCTAGCCTGTGTCTAGCCTATGTCTAGCCTGTGTCTAGCCTGTGTCTAACCAGTGTCTAGCCTGTGTCTAGCATGTGTCTAGCCTGTGTCTAGCCTGTGTCTGGCCTGTGTCTAGCCTGTGTTTAGCCTGTGTCTAGCCTGTGCCTAGCCTTTGCCTAGCCTGTGTCTAGCCTGTGTCTAGCCTGTGTCTAGCCTGTGTCTAGCCTGTGTCTAGCCTGTGTCTAGCCTGTGTCTAGCCTGTGTCTAGCCTGTGTCTAGCCTGTGTCTAGCCTTTGCCTAGCCTTTGCCTAGCCTGTGTCTAGCCTGTGTCTAGCCTATGTCTAGCCTGTGTCTAGCCTGTGTCTAACCAGTGTCTAGCCTGTGTCTAGCATGTGTCTAGCCTGTGTCTAGCCTGTGTCTGGCCTGTGTCTAGCCTGTGTTTAGCCTGTGTCTAGCCTGTGCCTAGCCTTTGCCTAGCCTGTGTCTAGCCTGTGTCTAGCCTGTGTCTAGCCTGTGTCTAGCCTGTACCTAGCCAGTGCCTAGCCTGTACCTAGCCAGTGCCTAGACTGTACCTAGCCAGTGCCTAGCCTGTACCCATCCAGTGTCTAGCCTGTGCCTAGCCTTTGTCTAGCCTGTGCCCAGCCAGTGTCTAGCATGTGTCTAGCCTGTGCCTAGCCTGTGCCTAGCCTGTGCCTAGCCTGTGCCTAGCCTGTGCCTAGCCTGTGCCTAGCCTGTGCCTAGCCTGTGCCTAGCCTGTGCCTAGCCTGTGCCTAGCCTGTGCCTAGCCTGTGCCTAGCCTGTGTCTGGCCTGTGTCTAGCCAATGTTTAGCCTGTGTCTAGCCTGTGTATAGCCTCTGTCTAGCCTGTGTCTAGCATGTGCCGAGCCTCTGCCTAGCATGTGCCTAGCCTGTACCTAGCCAGTGCCTAGCCTGTACCTAGCCAGTGCCTGGCCTGTACCTAGCCAGTGCCTGGCCTGTACCTAGCCAGTGTCTAGCCTGTGCCTAGCCAGTGTCTAGCCTTTGTCTAGCCTGTGCATAGCCAGAATCTAGCCAGTGCCTAGCCAGTGTCTAGCCTTTGTCTACCCTGTGCATACCTAGGGTCTAGCCTGTACCTAGCCAGTGCCTAGCCTGTACCTAGCCAGTGCCTATACTGTACCTAGCCAGTGCCTAGCCTGTACCTAGCCAGTGCCTACCCTGTTCCTAGCCAGTGTCTAGCCTGTGCCTAGCCATTGACTAGCCTGTGCCTAACCTGTGCCTAGCCTGTGCCTAACCTGTGCCTAGCCTGTGTCTAGCCTGTGTCTAGCCTGTGTCTAGCCTGTGTCTAGCCTGTGTCTAGCCTGTGTCTAGCCTGTGTCTAGCCTGTGTCTAGCCTGTGTCTAGCCTGTGTCTAGCCTGTGTCTAGCCTGTTTCTAGCCTGTGTCTAGCCTGTGTCTAGCCTGTGTCTAGCCTGTGTCTAGCCTGTGTCTAGCCTGTGTCTAGCCTGTGTCTAGCCTGTGTCTAGCCTGTGTCTAGCCTGTGTCTAGCCTGTGTCTCTGGCCTGTGTCTAGCCTGTGTCTAGCCTGTGTCTAGCCTGTGTCTAGCATGTTTCTAGCCTGTGTCTAGCATGTGTCTATCCTGTGTCTAGCCTGTGTCTGGCCTGTGTCTAGCCTGTGTTTAGCCTGTGTCTAGCCTGTGTCTAGCCTGTGTCTAGCCTGTGTCTAGCCTGTGTCTAGCCTTTGCCTAGCCTTTGCCTAGCCTGTGTCTAGCCTGTGTCTAGCCTTTGCCTAGCCTTTGCCTAGCCTGTGTCTAGCCTGTGTCTAGCCTATGTCTAGCCTGTGTCTAGCCTGTGTCTAACCAGTGTCTAGCCTGTGTCTAGCATGTGTCTAGCCTGTGTCTAGCCTGTGTCTGACCTGTGTCTAGCCTGTGTTTAGCCTGTGTCTAGCCGGTGCCTAGCCTTTGCCTAGCCTGTGTCTAGCCTGTGTCTAGCCTGTGTCTAGCCTGTGTCTAGCCTGTGTCTAGCCTGTGTCTAGCCTGTGTCTAGCCTGTGTCTAGCCTGTGTCTAGCCTGTGTCTAGCCTGTGTCTAGCCTGTGTCTAGCCTGTGTCTAGCCTGTGTCTAGCCTGTGTCTATCCTGTGTCTAGCCAGTGTCTAGCCAGTGTCTAGCCTTTGTCTACCCTGTGCATACCTAGGGTCTAGCCTGTACCTATCCAGTGCCTAGCCTGTACCTAGCCAGTGCCTAGACTGTACCTAGCCAGTGCCTAGCCTGTACCTATCCAGTGTCTAGCCTGTGCCTAGCCTTTGTCTAGCCTGTGGCCAGCCAGTGTCTAGCCTGTGCCTAGCCTGTGCCTAGCCTGTGCCTAGCCTGTGCCTAGCCTGTGCCTAGCCTGTGCCTAGCCTGTGCCTAGCCTGTGCCTAGCCTGTGCCTAGCCTGTGCCTAGCCTGTGCCTAGCCTGTGCCTAGCCTGTGCCTAGCCTGTGCCTAGCCTGTGTCTGGCCTGTGTCTAGCCAATGTTTAGCCTGTGTCTAGCCTGTGTATAGCCTCTGTCTAGCCTGTGTCTAGCATGTGCCGAGCCTCTGCCTAGCATGTGCCTAGCCTGTACCTAGCCAGTGCCTAGCCTGTACCTAGCCAGTGCCTAGCCTGTACCTAGCCAGTGCCTGGCCTGTACCTAGCCAGTGCCTGGCCTGTACCTAGCCAGTGTCTAGCCTGTGCCTAGCCAGTGTCTAGCCTTTGTCTAGCCTGTGCATAGCCAGAATCTAGCCAGTGCCTAGCCAGTGTCTAGCCTTTGTCTACCCTGTGCATACCTAGGGTCTAGCCTGTACCTAGCCAGTGCCTAGCCTGTACCTAGCCAGTGCCTAGACTGTACCTAGCCAGTGCCTAGCCTGTACCTAGCCAGTGCCTACCCTGTTCCTAGCCAGTGTCTAGCCTGTGCCTAGCCATTGACTAGCCTGTGCCTAACCTGTGCCTAGCCTGTGCCTAACCTGTGCCTAGCCTGTGTCTAGCCTGTGTCTAGCCTGTGTCTAGCCTGTGTCTAGCCTGTGTCTAGCCTGTGTCTAGCCTGCGTCTAGCCTGTGTCTAGCCTGTGTCTAGCCTGTGTCTAGCCTGTTTCTAGCCTGTGTCTAGCCTGTGTCTAGCCTGTGTCTAGCCTGTATCTAGCCTGTTTCTAGCCTGTGTCTAGCCTGTGTCTAGCCTGTGTCTAGCCTGTATCTAGCCTGTGTCTAGCCTGTGTCTAGCCTGTGTCTAGCCTGTGTCTAGCCTGTGTCTAGCCTGTGTCTAGCCTGTGTCTAGCCTGTGTCTAGCCTGTGTCTAGCCTGTGTCTAGCATGTGTCTAGCCTGTGTCTAGCCTTCGTCTGGCCTGTGTCTAGCCTGTGTTTAGCCTGTGTCTAGCCTGTGACTAGCCTTTGTCTAGCCTGTGTCTAGCATGTGCCGAGCCTCTGCCTAGCATGTGCCTAGCCTGTACCTAGCCAGTGCCTAGCCTGTACCTAGCCAGTGCCTAGCCTGTGCCTAGCCTGTGCCTAGCCTGTGCCTAGCCTGTGCCTAGCCTGTGCCTAGCCTGTGCCTAGCCTGTGCCTAGCCTGTGCCTAGCCTGTGCCTAGCCTGTGCCTAGCCTGTGCCTAGCCTGTGCCTAGCCTGTGCCTAGCCTGTGCCTAGCCTGTGCCTAGCCTGTGCCTAGCCTGTGCCTAGCCTGTGCCTAGCCTGTGCCTAGCCTGTGCCTAGCCTGTGTCTAGCCTCTGCCTAGCCATTGACTAGCCTGTGCCTAACCTGTGTCTAGCCAGTGCCTAACCTGTGCCTAACCTGTGTCTGGCCTATGTCTAGCCTGTGTCTAGCCTGTGTCTAGCCTGTGTCTAGCCTGTGTCTAGCCAATGTCTAGCCTGTGTCTAGCCTGTGTCTAGCATGTGTCTAGCCTGTGTCTGGCCTCTTTCTAGCCTGTGTTTAGCCTGTGTCTAGCCTGTGCCTAGCCTTTGCCTAGCCTGTGTCTAGCCTGTGTCTAGCCTGTGTTTAGCCTGTGTTTAGCCTGTGTCTAGCCTGTGTCTAGCCTGTGTCTAGCCTGTGTCTAGCCTGTGTCTAGCCTGTGTCTAGCCTGTGTCTAGCCTGTATCTAGCCTGTGTCTAGCCTGTGTCTAGCCTGTGTCTAGCCTGTGTCTAGCCTGTGTCTAGCCTGTGTCTAGCCTGTGTCTAGCCTGAGTCCAGCCTGTGTCTAGCCTGTGTCTAGCCTGTGTCTAGCCTGTGTCTAGCATGTGTCTAGCCTGTGTCTAGCCTGTGTCTGGCCTGTGTCTAGCCTGTGTTTCGCCTGTGTCTAGCCTGTGTCTAGCCTTTGTCTAGCCTGTGTCTAGCATGTGCCTAGCCTCTGTCTAGCATGTGCCAAGCCTGTACCTAGCCAGTGCCTAGCCTGTACCTAGCCAGTCCCTAGCCTGTACCTAGCCAGTGCCTGGCCTGTACCTAGCCAGTGTCTAGCCTGTACCTAGCCAGTGTCTAGCCTGTGCCTAGCCAGTGTCTAGCCTGTGCCTAGCCAGTGTCTAGCCAGTGCCTAGCCAGTGTCTAGCTTTTGTCTACCCTGTGCATACCTAGGGTCTAGCCTGTACCTAGCCAGTGCCTAGCCTGTGCCTAGCCAGTGCCTACACTGTACCTAACCAGTGCCTAGCCTGTACCTAGCCAGTGTCTAGCCTGGGCCTAGCCATTGTCTAGCCTGTGCCTAGCCATTGTCTAGCCTGTGCCCAGCCAGTGTCTAGCCTGTGTCTAGCCTGTGCCTAGCCTGTGTCTAGCCTGTGCCTAGCCTGTGCCTAGCCTGTGCCAAGCCGTTGCCTAGCCTGTGCCTAGCCTGTGCCTAGCTTGTGGCTAGCCTGTGTCTAGCCTGTGTCTGGCCTGTGTCTAGCCTGTGTTTAGCCTGTGTCTAGCCTGTGACTAGCCTTTGTCTAGCTTGTGTCTAGCATGTGCCGAGCCTCTGCCTAGCATGTGCCTAGCCTGTACCTAGCCAGTGCCTAGCCTGTACCTAGCCAGTGCCTAGCCTGTACCTAGCCAGTGTCTAGCCTGTGCCTAGCCAGTGTCTAGCCTTTGTCTAGCCTGTGCATAGCCAGAATCTAGCCAGTGCCTAGTCAGTGTCTAGTCTTTGTCTACCCTGTGCATACCTAGGGTCTAGCCTGTACCTAGCCAGTGCCTACCCTGTTCCTAGCCAGTGTCTAGCCTGTGCCTAGCCATTGACTAGCCTGTGTCTAGCCTGTGTCTAGCCTGTGTCTAGCCTGTGTCTAGCCTGTGTCTAGCCTGTGTCTAGCCTGTTTCTAGCCTGTGTCTAGCCTGTGTCTAGCCTGTGTCTAGCCTGTGTCTAGCCTGTATCTAGCCTGTGTCTAGCCTGTGTCTAGCCTGTGTCTAGCCTGTGTCTAGCCTGTGTCTAGCCTGTGTCTAGCCTGTGTCTAGCCTGTGTCTAGCCTGTGTCTAGCATGTTTCTAGCCTGTGTCTAGCATGTGTCTATCCTGTGTCTAGCCTGTGTCTGGCCTGTGTCTAGCCTGTGTTTAGCCTGTGTCTAGCCTGTGTCTAGCCTGTGTCTAGCCTGTGTCTAGCCTTTGCCTAGCCTTTGCCTAGCCTGTGTCTAGCCTGTGTCTAGCCTTTGCCTAGCCTTTGCCTAGCCTGTGTCTAGCCTGTGTCTAGCCTATGTCTAGCCTGTGTCTAGCCTGTGTCTAACCAGTGTCTAGCCTGTGTCTAGCATGTGTCTAGCCTGTGTCTAGCCTGTGTCTGACCTGTGTCTAGCCTGTGTTTAGCCTGTGTCTAGCCGGTGCCTAGCCTTTGCCTAGCCTGTGTCTAGCCTGTGTCTAGCCTGTGTCTAGCCTGTGTCTAGCCTGTGTCTAGCCTGTGTCTAGCCTGTGTCTAGCCTGTGTCTAGCCTGTGTCTAGCCTGTGTCTAGCCTGTGTCTAGCCTGTGTCTAGCCTGTGTCTAGCCTGTGTCTAGCCTGTGTCTATCCTGTGTCTAGCCAGTGTCTAGCCAGTGTCTAGCCTTTGTCTACCCTGTGCATACCTAGGGTCTAGCCTGTACCTATCCAGTGCCTAGCCTGTACCTAGCCAGTGCCTAGACTGTACCTAGCCAGTGCCTAGCCTGTACCTATCCAGTGTCTAGCCTGTGCCTAGCCTTTGTCTAGCCTGTGGCCAGCCAGTGTCTAGCCTGTGCCTAGCCTGTGCCTAGCCTGTGCCTAGCCTGTGCCTAGCCTGTGCCTAGCCTGTGCCTAGCCTGTGCCTAGCCTGTGCCTAGCCTGTGCCTAGCCTGTGCCTAGCCTGTGCCTAGCCTGTGCCTAGCCTGTGCCTAGCCTGTGCCTAGCCTGTGTCTGGCCTGTGTCTAGCCAATGTTTAGCCTGTGTCTAGCCTGTGTATAGCCTCTGTCTAGCCTGTGTCTAGCATGTGCCGAGCCTCTGCCTAGCATGTGCCTAGCCTGTACCTAGCCAGTGCCTAGCCTGTACCTAGCCAGTGCCTAGCCTGTACCTAGCCAGTGCCTGGCCTGTACCTAGCCAGTGCCTGGCCTGTACCTAGCCAGTGTCTAGCCTGTGCCTAGCCAGTGTCTAGCCTTTGTCTAGCCTGTGCATAGCCAGAATCTAGCCAGTGCCTAGCCAGTGTCTAGCCTTTGTCTACCCTGTGCATACCTAGGGTCTAGCCTGTACCTAGCCAGTGCCTAGCCTGTACCTAGCCAGTGCCTAGACTGTACCTAGCCAGTGCCTAGCCTGTACCTAGCCAGTGCCTACCCTGTTCCTAGCCAGTGTCTAGCCTGTGCCTAGCCATTGACTAGCCTGTGCCTAACCTGTGCCTAGCCTGTGCCTAACCTGTGCCTAGCCTGTGTCTAGCCTGTGTCTAGCCTGTGTCTAGCCTGTGTCTAGCCTGTGTCTAGCCTGTGTCTAGCCTGCGTCTAGCCTGTGTCTAGCCTGTGTCTAGCCTGTGTCTAGCCTGTTTCTAGCCTGTGTCTAGCCTGTGTCTAGCCTGTGTCTAGCCTGTATCTAGCCTGTTTCTAGCCTGTGTCTAGCCTGTGTCTAGCCTGTGTCTAGCCTGTATCTAGCCTGTGTCTAGCCTGTGTCTTGCCTGTGTCTAGCCTGTGTCTAGCCTGTGTCTAGCCTGTGTCTAGCCTGTGTCTAGCCTGTGTCTAGCCTGTGTCTAGCCTGTGTCTAGCATGTGTCTAGCCTGTGTCTAGCCTTCGTCTGGCCTGTGTCTAGCCTGTGTTTAGCCTGTGTCTAGCCTGTGACTAGCCTTTGTCTAGCCTGTGTCTAGCATGTGCCGAGCCTCTGCCTAGCATGTGCCTAGCCTGTACCTAGCCAGTGCCTAGCCTGTACCTAGCCAGTGCCTAGCCTGTGCCTAGCCTGTGCCTAGCCTGTGCCTAGCCTGTGCCTAGCCTGTGCCTAGCCTGTGCCTAGCCTGTGCCTAGCCTGTGCCTAGCCTGTGCCTAGCCTGTGCCTAGCCTGTGCCTAGCCTGTGCCTAGCCTGTGCCTAGCCTGTGCCTAGCCTGTGCCTAGCCTGTGCCTAGCCTGTGCCTAGCCTGTGCCTAGCCTGTGCCTAGCCTGTGCCTAGCCTGTGCCTAGCCTGTGTCTAGCCTCTGCCTAGCCATTGACTAGCCTGTGCCTAACCTGTGTCTAGCCAGTGCCTAACCTGTGCCTAACCTGTGTCTGGCCTATGTCTAGCCTGTGTCTAGCCTGTGTCTAGCCTGTGTCTAGCCTGTGTCTAGCCAATGTCTAGCCTGTGTCTAGCCTGTGTCTAGCATGTGTCTAGCCTGTGTCTGGCCTCTTTCTAGCCTGTGTTTAGCCTGTGTCTAGCCTGTGCCTAGCCTTTGCCTAGCCTGTGTGTAGCCTGTGTCTAGCCTGTGTTTAGCCTGTGTCTAGCCTGTGTCTAGCCTGTGTCTAGCCTGTGTCTAGCCTGTGTCTAGCCTGTGTCTAGCCTGTGTCTAGCCTGTATCTAGCCTGTGTCTAGCCTGTGTCTAGCCTGTGTCTAGCCTGTGTCTAGCCTGTGTCTAGCCTGTGTCTAGCCTGTGTCTAGCCTGAGTCCAGCCTGTGTCTAGCCTGTGTCTAGCCTGTGTCTAGCCTGTGTCTAGCATGTGTCTAGCCTGTGTCTAGCCTGTGTCTGGCCTGTGTCTAGCCTGTGTTTAGCCTGTGTCTAGCCTGTGTCTAGCCTTTGTCTAGCCTGTGTCTAGCATGTGCCTAGCCTCTGTCTAGCATGTGCCAAGCCTGTACCTAGCCAGTGCCTAGCCTGTACCTAGCCAGTCCCTAGCCTGTACCTAGCCAGTGCCTGGCCTGTACCTAGCCAGTGTCTAGCCTGTACCTAGCCAGTGTCTAGCCTGTGCCTAGCCAGTGTCTAGCCTGTGCCTAGCCAGTGTCTAGCCAGTGCCTAGCCAGTGTCTAGCTTTTGTCTACCCTGTGCATACCTAGGGTCTAGCCTGTACCTAGCCAGTGCCTAGCCTGTGCCTAGCCAGTGCCTACACTGTACCTAACCAGTGCCTAGCCTGTACCTAGCCAGTGTCTAGCCTGGGCCTAGCCATTGTCTAGCCTGTGCCTAGCCATTGTCTAGCCTGTGCCCAGCCAGTGTCTAGCCTGTGTCTAGCCTGTGCCTAGCCTGTGTCTAGCCTGTGCCTAGCCTGTGCCTAGCCTGTGCCTAGCCGTTGCCTAGCCTGTGCCTAGCCTGTGCCTAGCTTGTGGCTAGCCTGTGTCTAGCCTGTGTCTGGCCTGTGTCTAGCCTGTGTTTAGCCTGTGTCTAGCCTGTGACTAGCCTTTGTCTAGCTTGTGTCTAGCATGTGCCGAGCCTCTGCCTAGCATGTGCCTAGCCTGTACCTAGCCAGTGCCTAGCCTGTACCTAGCCAGTGCCTAGCCTGTACCTAGCCAGTGTCTAGCCTGTGCCTAGCCAGTGTCTAGCCTTTGTCTAGCCTGTGCATAGCCAGAATCTAGCCAGTGCCTAGTCAGTGTCTAGTCTTTGTCTACCCTGTGCATACCTAGGGTCTAGCCTGTACCTAGCCAGTGCCTACCCTGTTCCTAGCCAGTGTCTAGCCTGTGCCTAGCCATTGACTAGCCTGTGCCTAACCTGTGCCTAGCCTGTGCCTAACCTGTGCCTAACCTGTGTCTAGCCTATGTCTAGCCTGTGTCTAGCCTGTGTCTAGCCTGTGTCTAGCCTGTGTCTAGCCTGTGTCTAGCCAGTGTCAAGCCTGTGTCTAGCCAGTGTCTAGCCTGTGTCTAGCACGTGTCTAGCCTGTGTCTAGCCTGTGTCTGGCCTGTGTCTAGCCTGTGTTTAGCCTGTGTCTAGCCTGTGCCTAGCCTTTGCCTAGCCTTTGCCTAGCCTGTGTCTAGCCTGTGTCTAGCCTGTGTCTAGCCTGTGTCTAGCCTGTGTCTAGCCTGTGTCTGTCCAGCCTGTGTCTAGCCTGTGTCTAGCCTGTGTCTAGCCTGTGTCTAGCCTGTGTCTAGCCTGTGTCTAGCCTGTGTCTAGCCTGTGTCTAGCCTGTGTCTAGCCTGTGTCTAGCCTGTGTCTAGCCTGTGTCTAGCCTGTTATCTAGCCTGTGTCTAGCCTGTGTCTAGCCTGTGTCTAGCCTGTGTCTAGCCTGTGTCTAGCCTGTGTCTAGCCTGTGTCTAGCCTGTGTCTAGCCTGTGTCTAGCCTGTGTCTAGCCTGTGTCTAGCCTGTGTCTAGCCTGTGTCTAGCCTGTGTTTAGCCTGTGTCTAGCCTGTGTCTAGCCTGTGTCTAGCCTGTGTCTAGCCTGTGCCTAGCCTGTGTCTATCCTGTGTCTAGCCAGTGTCTAGCCAGTGTCTAGCCTTTGTCTAACCAGTGCATACCTAGGGTCTAGCCTGTACCTAGCCAGTGCCTAGCCTGTGCCTAGCCAGTGCCTAGCCTGTGCCTAGCCAGTGTCTAGCCTGTGCCTAGCCAGTGTCTAGCCTGTGCCTAGCCTTTGTCTAGCCTGTGCCCAGCCAGTGTCTAGCCTGTGTCTAGCCTGTGCCTAGCCTGTGCCTAGCCTGTGTCTAGCCTAGCCTGTGCCTAGCCTGTGCCTAGCCTGTGTCTGGCCTGTGCCTAGCCAATGTTTAGCCTTTGTCTAGCCTGTGCATAGCCTAGGGTCTAGCCTGTGTCTAGCCTGTGCCGAGCCTGTGCCTAGCAAGTGCCTAGCCTGTACCTAGCCAGTGCCTAGCCTGTACCTAGCCAGTGCCTAGCCTGTACCTAGCCAGTGTCTGGCCTGTGCCTAGCCAGTGTCTGGCCTGTGCCTAGCCATTGTCTAGCCTGTGCTTAGCCAGTGTCTAGCCTTTGTCTAGCCTGTGCATAGCCAGAATCTAGCCAGTGCCTAGCCAGTGTCTAGCCTTTGTCTAGCCTGTGCCTAGCCTAGGGTCTAGCCTGTGCCTAGCCAGTGCCTAGCCTGTGCCTAGCCAGTGCCTAGCCTGTGCCTAGCCAGTGCCTAGCCTGTGGCTAGCCAGTGCCTAGCCTGTGTCTAGCCTGTGTCTAGCCTGTGTCTAGCCTGTTTCTAGCCTGTTTCTAGCCTGTGTCTAGCCTGTGTCTAGCCTGTGTCTAGCCTGTGTCTAGCCTGTGTCTAGCCTGTGTCTAGCCTGTGTCTAGCCTGTGTCTAGCCTGTGTCTAGCCTGTGTTTAGCCTGTGTCTAGCCTGTGTATTGCCTCTGTCTAGCCTGTGTCTAGCCTGTGCCTAGCCTCTGTCTAGCCTGTGCCTAGCCTGTGTCTAGCCTGTGCCTAGCCTGTGTCTAGCCTGTGCCTAGCCTGTGTCTAGCCAGTGCCTGGCCTGTGTCTAGCCAGTGTCTAGCCTGTGTCTACCTGGCTAGCCTGTGTCTAGCCTTTGTCTAGCCTGTGCATAGCCAGAATCTAGCCAGTGCCTAGCCAGTGTCTAGCCTTTGTCTACCCTGTGCATACCTATGGTCTAGCCTGTACCTAGCCAGTGCCTAGCCTGTACCTAGCCAGTGCCTACCCTGTTCCTAGCCAGTGTCTAGCCTGTGCCTAGCCTGTGTCTAGCCTTTGTCTACCCTGTGCATACCTAGGATCTAGCCTGTACCCTAGCCAGTGCCTAGCCTGTGCCTAGCCAGTGCCTAGACTGTGCCTAGCCAGTGCCTAGCCTGTGTCCTATCCAGTGTCTAGCCTGTGCCTAGCCATGTGTCTAGCCTGTGCCTAGCCTGTGTCTAGCCTGTGTCTAGCCTGTGCTTAGCCTGTGCCTAGCCTGTGCCTAGCCTGTGCCTAGCCTGTGTCCTAGCCTGTGCCTAGCCTGTGCCTAGCCTGTGTCTAGCCTGTGCCTAGCCTGTGTCTAGCCTAGCCTGTGCCTAGCCTGTGTCCTAGCCTGTGTCTAGCCTGTGTCTAGCCTGTGCCTAGCCTGTGCCTAGCCTGTGTCTAGCCTTTGTCTAGCCTGTGTCTGGCCAGTGTCTAGCCTGTGTCTAGCCTGTGTCTAGCCTGTGTCTAGCCTGTGTCTAGCCTGTGTCTAGCCTGTGTCTAGCCTGTGTCTAGCCAGTGTCTAGCCTGTGTCTAGCCAGTGTCCAGCCTGTGTCTAGCCTGTGTCTAGCCTGTGTCTAGCCTGTGTCTAGCCTGTGTCTAGCCTGTGTCTAGCCTGTGTCTGGCCTGTGTCTAGCCTGTGTTTAGCCTGTGTCTAGCCTGTGTCTAGCCTTTGTCTAGCCTGTGCCTAGCCTGTGCCTAGCCTGTGCCTAGCCAATGTTTCAAGCCTGTGCCTAGCCAGTGCCTAGCCTGTGCCTAGCCAGTGCCTAGCCTGTGCCACCTATGCCTAGTCCCTAGCCTGTACCTAGCCAGTGCCTGGCCTGTACCTAGCCAGTGTCTAGCCTGTGCCTAGCCAGTGCCTAGCCTGTGTCTAGCCTGTGCCTAGCCTGTGTCTAGCCTGTGTCTAGCCTGTTTCTAGCCTGTGTCTAGCCTGTGTCTAGCCTGTGTCTAGCCTGTGTCTAGCCTGTGTCTGGCCTGTGTCTAGCCTGTGTTTAGCCTGTAACTAGCCTGTGTCTAGCCTTTGTCTAGCCTGTGTCTAGCATGTGCCTAGCCTCTGCCTAGCATGTGCCAAGCCTGTACCTAGCCAGTGCCTAGCCTGTACCTAGCCAGTCCCTAGCCTGTGCCTAGCCTGTGCCTAGCCTGTCCCTAGCCTGTGCCTAGCCTGTGCCTAGCCTGTGCCTAGCCTTTGCCTAGCCTGTGTCTGGCTTGTGTCTAGCCTGTGTCTAGCCTGTGTCTAGCCTGTGTCTAGCCTGTGTCTAGCCTGTGTCTAGCCTGTGTCTAGCCTGTGTCTAGCCTGTGTCTAGCCTGTGTCTAGCCTGTGTCTAGCCTGTTTCTAGCCTGTGTCTAGCCTGTGTCTAGCCTGTGTCTAGCCTGTATCTAGCCTGTGTCTAGCCTGTATCTAGCCTGTGTCTAGCCTGGGTCTAGCCTGTGTCTAGCCTGTGTCTAGCCTGTGTCTAGCCTGTGTCTAGCCTGTGTCTAGCCTGTGTCTAGCCTGTGTCTAGCATGTGTCTAGCCTGTGTCTAGCCTGTTTCCGGCCTGTGTCTAGCCTGTGTTTAGCCTGTGTCTAGCCTGTGACTAGCCTTTGTCTAGCCTGTGTCTAGCATGTGCCGAGCCTCTGCCTAGCATGTGCCAAGCCTGTACCTAGCCAGTGCCTAGCCTGTACCTAGCCAGTGCCTAGCCTGTACCTAGCCAGTGCCTCGTCTGTACCTAGCCAGTGCCTGGCCTGTACCTAGCCAATGTCTAGCCTGTGCCTAGCCAGTGTCTAGCCTTTGTCTAGCCTGTGCATAGCCAGAATCTAGCCAGTGCCTAGTCAGTGTCTAGCCTTTGTCTGCCCTGTGCATACCTAGGCTCTAGCCTGTACCTAGCCAGTGCCTACCCTGTTCCTAGCCAGTGTCTAGCCTGTGCCTAGCCATTGACTAGCCTGTGCCTAACCTGTGCCTAGCCTGTGCCTAACCTGTGCCTAATCTGTGTCTAGCCTATGTCTAGCCTGTGTCTAGCCTGTGTCTAGCCTGTGTCTAGCCTGTGTCTAGCCAGTGTTTAGCCTGTGTCTAGCCTGTGTCTAGCCTGTGTCTAGCCTGTGTCTGGCCTGTGTCTAGCCTGTGTTTAGCCTGTTTCTACCCTGTGCCTAGCCTTTGCCTAGCCTTTGCCTAGCCTGTGTCTAGCCTGTGTCTAGCCTGTGTCTAGCCTGTGTCTAGCCTGTGTCTAGCCTGTGTCTAGCCTGTGTCTAGCCTGTGTCTAGCCTGTGTCTAGCCTGTGTCTAGCCTGTGTCTAGCCTGTGTCTAGCCTGTGTCTAGCCTGTGTCTAGCCTGTGTCTAGCCTGTGTCTAGCCTGTGTCTAGCCTGTGTCTAGCCTGTGTCTAGCCTGTGTCTAGCCTGTGTCTAGCCTGTGTCTAGCCTGTGTCTAGCCTGTGTCTAGCCTGTATCTAGCCTGTGTCTGGCCTGTGTCTAGCCTGTGTTTAGCCTCTAACTAGCCTGTGTCTAGCCTTTGTCTAGCCTGTGTCTAGCATGTGCCTAGCCTCTGCCTAGCATGTGCCAAGCCTGTACCTAGCCAGTGCCTAGCCTGTACCTAGCCAGTCCCTAGCCTGTACCTAGCCAGTCCCTAGCCTGTACCTAGCCAGTGCCTGGCCTGTACTTAGCCAGTGTCTAGCCTGTGCCTAGCCAGTGCCTAGCCTGTGTCTAGCCTGTGTCTAGCCTGTGTCTAGCCTGTGTCTAGCCTGTTTCTAGCCTGTGTCTAGCCTGTGTCTAGCCTGTGTCTAGCCTGTATCTAGCCTGTGTCTGGCCTGTGTCTAGCCTGTGTTTAGCCTGTAACTAGCCTGTGTCTAGCCTTTGTCTAGCCTGTGTCTAGCATGTGCCTAGCCTCTGCCTAGCATGTGCCAAGCCTGTACCTAGCCAGTGCCTAGCCTGTACCTAGCCAGTCCCTAGCCTGTACCTAGCCAGTCCCTAGCCTGTACCTAGCCAGTGCCTGGCCTGTACCTAGCCAGTGTCTAGCCTGTGCCTAGCCAGTGTCTAGCCTGTGCCTAGCCAGTGTCTAGCCTTTGTCTAGCCTGTGCATAGCCAGAATCTAGCCAGTGCCTAGCCAGTGTCTAGCTTTTGTCTACCATGTGCATACCTAGGGTCTAGCCTGTACCTAGCCAGTGCCTAGCCTGTGCCTAGCCAGTGCCTAGACTGTACCTAGCCAGTGCCTAGCCTGTACCTAGCCAGTGTCTAGCCTGTGCCTAGCCATTGTCTAGCCTGTGCCTAGCCATTGTCCAGCCTGTGCCCAGCCAGTGTCTAGCCTGTGTCTAGCCTGTGCCTAGCCTGTGTCTAGCCTGTGCCTAGCCTGTGCCTAGCCTGTGCCTAGCCGTTGCCTAGCCTGTGCCTAGCCTGTGCCTAGCTTGTGGCTAGCCTGTGTCTAGCCTGTGTCTAGCCTGTGTCTAGCCTGTGTCTAGCCTGTTTCTAGCCTGTGTCTAGCCTGTGTCTAGCCTGTATCTAGCCTGTGTCTAGCCTGTGTCTAGCCTGTGTCTAGCCTGTGTCTAGCCTGTGTCTAGCCTGTGTCTAGCCTGTGTCTAGCCTGTGTCTAGCCTGTGTCTAGCCTGTGTCTAGCCTGTGTCTAGCCTGTGTCTAGCCTGTGTCTAGCCTGTGTCTAGCCTGTGTCCAGCCTGTGTCTAGCCTGTGTCTTGCCTGTGTCTAGCCTGTGTCTAGAATGTGTCTAGCCTGTGTCTAGCCTGTGTCTAGACTGTGTCTAGCCTTTGTCTAGCCTGTGTCTAGCATGTGCCTAGCCTCTGCCTAGCCTGTGCCTAGCCAGTGCCTAGACTGTACCTAGCCAGTGCCTAGACTGTACCTAGCCAGTGCCTAGGCTGTACCTAGCCAGTGTCTAGCCATTGTCTAGCCTGTGCCCAGCCAGTGTCTAGCCTGTGTCTAGCCTGTGCCTAGCCTGTGCCAAGCCTGTGCCTAGCCTGTGCCTAGCCTGTGCCTAGCCTTTGCCTAGCTTGTGGCTAGCCTGTGCCCAACCTGTGCCTAGCCTGTGTCTAACCTGTGCCTAGCCTGTGTCTAGCCTGTGTCTAGCCTGTGTCTAGCCTGTGTCTAGCCTGAGTCTAGCCTGTGTCTAGCCTGTGTCTAGCCTGTGTCTAGCCTGTGTCTAGCCTGTGTCTACCCTGTGTCTACCCTGTGTCTAGCCTGTGCCAAGCCTGTGCCTAGCCTGTGCCTAGCCTGTGTCTAGCCTGTGTCTAGCCTGTGTCTAGCCTGTGTCAAGCCTGTGTCTAGCCTGTGTCTAGCTTGTGTCTAGCCTGTGTCTAGCCTGTGTCTAGCCTGTGTCTAGCCTGTGTCTAGCCTGTGTCTAGCCTGTGTCTAGCCTGTCTAGCCTGTGTCTAGCCTGTGTCTAGCCTTTGTCTAGCCTGTGTCTAGCATGTGCCGAGCCTCTGCCTAGCATGTGCCAAGCCTGTACCTAGCCAGTGCCTAGCCTGTACCTAGCCAGTGCCTAGCCTGTACCTAGCCAGTGCCTGGTCTGTACCTAGCCAGTGCCTGGCCTGTACCTAGCCAATGTCTAGCCTGTGCCTAGCCAGTGTCTAGCCTTTGTCTAGCCTGTGCATAGCCAGAATCTAGCCAGTGCCTAGTCAGTGTCTAGCCTTTGTCTGCCCTGTGCATACCTAGGCTCTAGCCTGTACCTAGCCAGTGCCTACCCTGTTCCTAGCCAGTGTCTAGCCTGTGCCTAGCCATTGACTAGCCTGTGCCTAACCTGTGCCTAGCCTGTGCCTAACCTGTGCCTAACCTGTGTCCAGCCTATGTCTAGCCTGTGTCTAGCCTGTGTCTAGCCTGTGTCTGGCCTGTGTCTAGCCTGTGTTTAGCCTGTTTCTACCCTGTGCCTAGCCTTTGCCTAGCCTGTGTCTAGCCTGTGTCTAGCCTGTGTCTAGCCTGTGTCTAGCCTGTGTCTAGCCTGTGTCTAGCCTGTGTCTAGCCTGTGTCTAGCCTGTGTCTAGCCTGTGTCTAGCCTGTGTCTAGCCTGTGTCTAGCCTGTGTCTAGCCTGTGTCTAGCCTGTGTCTAGCCTGTGTCTAGCCTGTGTCTAGCCTGTGTCTAGCCTGTGTCTAGCCTGTGTCTAGCCTGTTTCTAGCCTGTGTCTAGCCTGTTTCTAGCCTGTGTCTAGCCTGTGTCTAGCCTGTGTCTAGCCTGTATCTAGCCTGTGTCTGGCCTGTGTCTAGCCTGTGTTTAGCCTGTAACTAGCCTGTGTCTAGCCTTTGTCTAGCCTGTGTCTAGCATGTGCCTAGCCTCTGCCTAGCATGTGCCTAGCCTGTACCTAGCCAGTGCCTAGCCTGTACCTAGCCAGTCCCTAGCCTGTACCTAGCCAGTCCCTAGCCTGTACCTAGCCAGTGCCTGGCCTGTACCTAGCCAGTGTCTAGCCTGTGCCTAGCCAGTGCCTAGCCTGTGTCTAGCCTGTGTCTAGCCTGTGTCTAGCCTGTGTCTAGCCTGTGTCTAGCCTGTATCTAGCCTGTGTCTGGCCTGTGTCTAGCCTGTGTTTAGCCTGTAACTAGCCTGTGTCTAGCCTTTGTCTAGCCTGTGTCTAGCATGTGCCTAGCCTCTGCCTAGCATGTGCCAAGCCTGTACCTAGCCAGTGCCTAGCCTGTACCTAGCCAGTCCCTAGCCTGTACCTAGCCAGTCCCTAGCCTGTACCTAGCCAGTGCCTGGCCTGTACCTAGCCAGTGTCTAGCCTGTGCCTAGCCAGTGTCTAGCCTGTGCCTAGCCAGTGTCTAGCCTTTGTCTAGCCTGTGCATAGCCAGAATCTAGCCAGTGCCTAGCCAGTGTCTAGCTTTTGTCTACCATGTGCATACCTAGGGTCTAGCCTGTACCTAGCCAGTGCCTAGCCTGTGCCTAGCCAGTGCCTAGACTGTACCTAGCCAGTGCCTAGCCCTTACCTAGCCAGTGTCTAGCCTGTGCCTAGCCATTGTCTAGCCTGTGCCTAGCCATTGTCCAGCCTGTGCCCAGCCAGTGTCTAGCCTGTGTCTAGCCTGTGCCTAGCCTGTGTCTAGCCTGTGCCTAGCCTGTGCCTAGCCTGTGCCTAGCCGTTGCCTAGCCTGTGCCTAGCCTGTGCCTAGCTTGTGGCTAGCCTGTGTCTAGCCTGTGTCTAGCCTGTGTCTAGCCTGTGTCTAGCCTGTTTCTAGCCTGTGTCTAGCCTGTGTCTAGCCTGTATCTAGCCTGTGTCTAGCCTGTGTCTAGCCTGTGTCTAGCCTGTGTCTAGCCTGTGTCTAGCCTGTGTCTAGCCTGTGTCTAGCCTGTGTCTAGCCTGTGTCTAGCCTGTGTCTAGCCTGTGTCTAGCCTGTGTCTAGCCTGTGTCTAGCCTGTGTCTAGCCTGTGTCTAGCCTGTGTCTAGCCTGTGTCTAGCCTGTGTCTAGCCTGTGTCTAGCCTGTGTCTAGCCTGTGTCTAGCCTGTGTCTAGCCTTTGTCTAGCCTGTGTCTAGCATGTGCCTAGCCTCTGCCTAGCCTGTGCCTAGCCAGTGCCTAGACTGTACCTAGCCAGTGCCTAGACTGTACCTAGCCAGTGCCTAGGCTGTACCTAGCCAGTGTCTAGCCATTGTCTAGCCTGTGCCCAGCCAGTGTCTAGCCTGTGTCTAGCCTGTGCCTAGCCTGTGCCAAGCCTGTGCCTAGCCTGTGCCTAGCCTGTGCCTAGCCTTTGCCTAGCTTGTGGCTAGCCTGTGCCCAACCTGTGCCTAGCCTGTGTCTAGCCTGTGCCTAGCATGTGTCTAGCCTGTGTCTAGCCTGTGTCTAGCCTGTGTCTAGCCTGAATCTAGCCTGTGTCTAGCCTGTGTCTAGCCTGTGTCTAGCCTGTGTCTAGCCTGTGTCTACCCTGTGTCTAGCCTGTGCCTAGCCTGTGCCAAGCCTGTGCCTAGCCTGTGCCTAGCCTGTGTCTAGCCTGTGTCTAGCCTGTGTCTAGCCTGTGTCAAGCCTGTGTCTAGCCTGTGTCTAGCTTGTGTCTAGCCTGTGTCTAGCCTGTGTCTAGCCTGTGTCTAGCCTGTGTCTAGCCTGTGTCTAGCCTGTCTAGCCTGTGTCTAGCCTGTGTCTAGCCTGTGTCTATCCTGTGTCTAGCCTGTGTCTAGCCTGTGTCTAGCCTGTGTCTAGCCTGTGTCTAGCATGTGCCTAGCCTCTGCCTAGCCTGTTCCTAGCCTGTACCTAGCCAGTGCCTAGCCTGTACCTAGCCAGTGCCTAGCCTGTACCTAGCCGGTGTCTAGCCTGTGCCTAGCCAGTGTCTAGCCTGTACCCAGCCAGTGTCTAGCCTGTGTCTAGCCTGTGCCTAGCCAGTGTCTAGCCTGTGCCTAGCCAGTGTCTAGCCTGTGCCTAGCCAGTGTCTAGCCAGTGTCTAGCCTTTGTCTAGCCTGTGCCTAGCCAGTGTCTAGCCTGTGCCTAGCCAGTGTCTAGCCTGTGCCTAGCCATTGTCTAGCCTGTGCTCAGCCAGTGTCTAGCCTGTGCCTAGCCTGTGCCTGGCCTGTGCCTAGCCTGTGCCTAGCCTGTGCCTAGCCTGTGCCTAGCCTGTGCCCTAGCCTGTGCCTAGCCTGTGCCTAGCCTGTGCCTAGCCTGTGCCTAGCCTGTGCCTAGCCTGTGCCTAGCCTGTGCCTAGCCTGTGCCTAGCCTGTGCCTAGCCTGTGCCTAGCCTGTGCCTAGCCTGTGCCTAGTCTGTGCCTAGCCTGTGCCTAGCCTGTGCCTAGCCTGTGCCTAGCCTGTGCCTAGCTTGTGGCTAGCCTGTGCCTAGCTTGTGGCTAGCCTGTGCCTAGCCTGTGTCTAGCCTTTGTCTAGCCTGTGTCTAGCCTGTGGCAAGCCTGTTTCTAGCCTGTTTCTAGCCTGTGTCTATCCTGTGTCTAGCCTGTGTCTAGCCTGTGTCTAGCCTGTGTCTATCCTGTGTCTAGCCTGTGTCTAGCCTGTGTCTAGCCTGTGTCTAGCCTGTTCCTAGCCTGTGTCTAGCCTGTGTCTAGCCTGTGTCTAGCCTGTGTCTTGCCTGTGTCTAGCCTGTGTCTAGCCTGTGTCTAGCCTGTGTCTAGCCTGTGTCTAGCCTGTGTCTAGCCTGTGTCTAGCCTGTGTCTAGCCTTTGTCTAGCCTTTGTCTTGCCTGTGTCTAGCATGGGTGTAGCCTCTGCCTAGCCTGTGCCTAGCCTGTACCTAGCCTGTGCCTAGCCAGTGTCTAGCCTGTGCCTAGCCAGTGTCTAGCCTGTGCCTAGCCAGTGTCTAGCCTGTGCTTAGCCAGTGTCTAGTCTGTGCCAAGCCAGTGTCTAGCCTGTGCCAAGCCAGTGTCTAGCCTGTGCCTAGCCAGTGTCTAGCCTGTGTATAGCCTGTGCCTTGCCTGTGACTGGCATGTGCATAGCCTGTGCCTAGCCAGTGTCTAGCCTGTGCCTTACCTGTGCCTAGCCAGTACCTAGCCTGTGCCTAGCCAATGTCTAGCCTTTGTCTAGCCAGTGTCTAGCCTTTGTTTACCCTGTGCATAGCTAGAGTCTAGCCTGTACCTAGCCAGTGCCTAGCCTGTACCTAGCCAGTGTCTATCCTGTGCCTAGCCATTGTCTAGCCTGTGCCCAGCCAGTGTCTAGCCAGTGTCTAGCCAATGTCTAGCCTGTGCCTAGCCTGTGCCTAGCCTGTGCCTAGCCTGTGCCTAGCCTGTGCCTAGCCTGTGCCTAACCTGTGCCTAGCCTGTGCCTAACCTGTGCCTAACCTGTGCCTAACCTGTGTCTAGCCTGTGTCTAGCCTATGTCTAGCATATGTCTAGCCTGTGTCTAGCCTGTGCCTTGCCTGAGACTGGCATGTGGATAGCGTGTGCCTAGCCAGTGTCTAGCCAGTGCCTAGCCTGTGACTTGCCAGTGTCTAGCCTTTGACTAGCCTGTGCATAGCCAGAGTCTAGCCAGTGCCTAGCCAGTGTCTAGCCTTTGTCTACCCTGTGCATACCTAGGGTCTAGCCTGTACCTAGCCAGTGCCTAGCCTGTACCTAGCCAGTGCCTAGCCTGTATCTAGCCAGTGCCTAGACTGTACCTAGCCAGTGCCTAGCCTGTACCTAGCCAGTGTCTAGCCTGTGCCTTGCCATTGTCTAGCCTGTGCCCAGCCAGTGTCTAGCCTGTGTCTAGCCTGTGCTTAGCCTGTGCCTAGCCTGTGCCTAGCCTGTGCCTAGCCTGTGCCTAGCCTGTGCCTAGCCTGTGCCTAGCCTGTGCCTAGCCTGTGCCTAGCCTGTGCCTAGTCTGTGCCTAAACTGTGCCTAGCCTGTGCCTAGCCTGTGCCTAGCTTGTGGCTAGCCTGTACCTAGCCAGTGTCTAGCCTGTGCCTAGCCAGTGTCTAGCCTGTACCCAGCCAGTTTCTAGCCTGTGTCTAGCCTGTGTCTAGCCTGTGTCTAGCCTGTGCTTAGCCTGTGCCTAGCCTGTGCCTAGCCTGTGCCTAGCCTGTGCCTAGCCTGTGCCTAGCCTGTGCCTAGCCTGTGCCTAGTCTGTGCCTAAACTGTGCCTAGCCTGTGCCTAGCCTGTGCCTAGCTTGTGGCTAGCCTGTGCTTAGCCAGTGTCTAGTCTGTGCCAAGCCAGTGTCTAGCCTGTGCCTAGCCAGTGTCTAGCCTGTGTATAGCCTGTGCCTTGCCTGTGACTGGCATGTGCATAGCCTGTGCCTAGCCAGTGTCTAGCGTGTGCCTTATCTGTGCCTAGCCAGTACCTAGCCTGTGCCTAGCCAATGTCTAGCCTTTGTCTAGCCAGTGTCTAGCCTTTGTTTACCCTGTGCATAGCTAGAGTCTAGCCTGTACCTAGCCAGTGCCTAGCCTGTACCTAGCCTAAGCCTAGCCAGTGCCTAGCCTGTACCTAGGCAGTGCCTAGCCTGTACCTAGCCAGTTTCTAGCCTGTGTCTAGCCTGTGCCTAGCCTGTGCCTAGCCTGTGCCTAGCCTGTGCCTAACCTGTGCCTAACCTGTGTCTAGCCTGTGTCTAGCCTGTGTCAAGCCTGCGTCTAGCCTGTGTATAGTCTGTGTCTAGCCTGTGTCTAGCCTATATCTAGCATATGTCTAGCCTGTGTCTAGCCTGTGCCTTGCCTAAGACTGGCATGTGGATAGCGTGTGCCTAGCCAGTGTCTAGCCAGTGCCTAGCCTGTGACTTGCCAGTGTCTAGCCTTTGACTAGCCTGTGCATAGCCAGAGTCTAGCCAGTGCTTAGCCAGTGTCTAGCCTTTGTCTACCCTGTGCATACCTAGGGTCTAGCCTGTATCTAGCCAGTGCCTAGCCTGTACCTAGCCAGTGCCTAGCCTGTACCTAGCCAGTGCCTAGCCTGTATCTAGCCAGTGCCTAGACTGTACCTAGCCAGTGCCTAGCCTGTACCTAGCCAGTGTCTAGCCTGTGCCTTGCCATTGTCTAGCCTGTGCCCAGCCAGTGTCTAGCCTGTGTCTAGCCTGTGCTTAGCCTGTGCCTAGCCTGTGCTTAGCCTGTGCCTAGCCTGTGCCTAGCCTGTGCCTAGCCTGTGCCTAGCCTGTGCCTAGCCTGTGCCTAGCCTGTGCCTAGCCTGTGCCTAGCCTGTGCCTAGCCTGTGCCTAGCCTGTGCCTAAACTGTGCCTAGCCTGTGCCTAGCCTGTGTCTAGCTTGTGGCTAGCCTGTGCCCAACCTGTGCCTAGCCTGTGTCTAGCCTGTGTCTAGCCTGTGTCTAGCCTGTGTCTAGCCTGTGTCTAGCCTGTGTCTAGCGTGTGTCTAGCCTATGTCTAGCCTGTGTCTAGCCTGTGTCTAGCCTGTGTTTAGCCTGTGTCTAGCCTGTGTCTAGCATTTGTCTAGCCTGTGTCTAGCATGTGCCTAGCCTCTGCCTAGCCTGTGCCTAGCCAGTACCTAGCCTAAGCCTAGCCAGTGCCTAGCCTGTACCTAGGCAGTGCCTAGCCTGTACCTAGCCAGTGCCTAGCCTGTACCTAGCCAGTGTCTAGCCTGTGTCTAGCCTGTGTCTAGCCTGTGTCTAGCCTGTGTCTAGCCTGTGTCTAGCCTTTGTCTAGCCTGTGTCTAGCCTGTGTCTAGCGTGTGTCTAGCCTATGTCTAGCCTGTGTCTAGCCTGTGTCTAGCCTGTGTTTAGCCTGTGTCTAGCCTGTGTCTAGCATTTGTCTAGCCTGTGTCTAGCATGTGCCTAGCCTCTGCCTAGCCTGTGCCTAGCCAGTACCTAGCCTAAGCCTAGCCAGTGCCTAGCCTAAGCCTAGCCAGTGCCTAGCCTGTACCTAGGCAGTGCCTAGCCTGTACCTAGCCAGTGCCTAGACTGTACCTAGCCAGTGCCTAGCCTGTACCTAGCCAGTGTCTAGCCTGTGCCTTGCCATTGTCTAGCCTGTGCCCAGCCAGTGTCTAGCCTGTGTCTAGCCTGTGCTTAGCCTGTGCCTAGCCTGTGCTTAGCCTGTGCCTAGCCTGTGCCTAGCCTGTGCCTAGCCTGAGCCTAGCCTGTGCCTAGCCTGTGCCTAGCCTGTGCCTAGCCTGTGCCTAGCCTGTGCCTAAACTGTGCCTAGCCTGTGCCTAGCCTGTGCCTAGCCTGTGCCTAGCTTGTGGCTAGCCTGTGCCCAACCTGTGCCTAGCCTGTGTTTAGCCTGTGTCTAGCCTGTGTCTAGCCTGTGTCTAGCCTGTGTCTAGCCTGTGTCTAGCCTGTGTCTAGCCTGTGTCTATCCTGTGCCTAGCCATTGTCTAGCCTGTGCCCAGCCAGTGTCTAGCCAGTGTCTAGCCAATGTCTAGCCTGTGCCTAGCCTGTGCCTAGCCTGTGCCTAGCCTGTGCCTAGCCTGTGCCTAGCCTGTGCCTAGCCTGTGCCTAACCTGTGCCTAGCCTGTGCCTAACCTGTGCCTAACCTGTGTCTAGCCTGTGTCTAGCCTATGTCTAGCATATGTCTAGCCTGTGTCTAGCCTGTGCCTTGCCTGAGACTGGCATGTGGATAGCGTGTGCCTAGCCAGTGTCTAGCCAGTGCCTAGCCTGTGACTTACCAGTGTCTAGCCTTTGACTAGCCTGTGCATAGCCAGAGTCTAGCCAATGCCTAGCCAGTGTCTAGCCTTTGTCTACCCTGTGCATACCTAGGGTCTAGCCTGTACCTAGCCAGTGCCTAGCCTGTACCTAGCCAGTGCCTAGCCTGTATCTAGCCAGTGCCTAGACTGTACCTAGCCAGTGCCTAGCCTGTACCTAGCCAGTGTCTAGCCTGTGCCTTGCCATTGTCTAGCCTGTGCCCAGCCAGTGTCTAGCCTGTGTCTAGCCTGTGCTTAGCCTGTGCCTAGCCTGTGCCTAGCCTGTGCCTAGCCTGTGCCTAGCCTGTGCCTAGCCTGTGCCTAGCCTGTGCCTAGCCTGTGCCTAGCCTGTGCCTAGTCTGTGCCTAAACTGTGCCTAGCCTGTGCCTAGCCTGTGCCTAGCTTGTGGCTAGCCTGTACCTAGCCAGTGTCTATCCTGTGCCTAGCCATTGTCTAGCCTGTGCCCAGCCAGTGTCTAGCCAGTGTCTAGCCAATGTCTAGCCTGTGCCTAGCCTGTGCCTAGCCTGTGCCTAGCCTGTGCCTAGCCTGTGCCTAACCTGTGCCTAACCTGTGTCTAGCCTGTGTCTAGCCTGTGTCAAGCCTGCGTCTAGCCTGTGTATAGTCTGTGTCTAGCCTGTGTCTAGCCTATATCTAGCATATGTCTAGCCTGTGTCTAGCCTGTGCCTTGCCTGAGACTGGCATGTGGATAGCGTGTGCCTAGCCAGTGTCTAGCCAGTGCCTAGCCTGTGACTTGCCAGTGTCTAGCCTTTGACTAGCCTGTGCATAGCCAGAGTCTAGCCAGTGCCTAGCCAGTGTCTAGCCTTTGTCTACCCTGTGCATACCTAGGGTCTAGCCTGTATCTAGCCAGTGCCTAGCCTGTACCTAGCCAGTGCCTAGCCTGTACCTAGCCAGTGCCTAGCCTGTATCTAGCCAGTGCCTAGACTGTACCTAGCCAGTGCCTAGCCTGTACCTAGCCAGTGTCTAGCCTGTGCCTTGCCATTGTCTAGCCTGTGCCCAGCCAGTGTCTAGCCTGTGTCTAGCCTGTGCTTAGCCTGTGCCTAGCCTGTGCTTAGCCTGTGCCTAGCCTGTGCCTAGCCTGTGCCTAGCCTGTGCCTAGCCTGTGCCTAGCCTGTGCCTAGCCTGTGCCTAGCCTGTGCCTAGCCTGTGCCTAGCCTGTGCCTAGCCTGTGCCTAGCCTGTGCCTAGCCTGTGCCTAGCCTGTGTCTAGCCTGTGTCTAGCCTGTGTCTAGCCTGTGTCTAGCCTGTGTCTAGCCTGTGTCTAGCCTGTGTCTAGCCTGTGTCTAGCCTGTGTCTAGCCTGTGTCTAGCCTGTGTCTAGCCTGTGTCTAGCCTGTGTCTAGCCTGTGTCTAGCGTGTGTCTAGCCTATGTCTAGCCTGTGTCTAGCCTGTGTCTAGCCTGTGTTTAGCCTGTGTCTAGCCTGTGCTTAGCCTGTGCCTAGCCTGTGCTTAGCCTGTGCTTAGCCTGTGCCTAGCCTGTGCCTAGCCTGTGCCTAGCCTGTGCCTAGCCTGTGCCTAGCCTGTGCCTAGCCTGTGCCTAGCCTGTGCCTAGCCTGTGCCTAGCCTGTGCCTAGCCTGTGCCTAGCCTGTGCCTAGCCTCTGTCTAGCCTGTGTCTAGCCTGTGTCTAGCCTGTGTCTAGCCTGTGTCTAGCCTGTGTCTAGCATTTGTCTAGCCTGTGTCTAGCATGTGCCTAGCCTCTGCCTAGCCTGTGCCTAGCCAGTACCTAGCCTTATCCTAGCCAGTGCCTAGCCTGTACCTAGGCAGTGCCTAGCCTGTACCTAGCCAGTGCCTAGCCTGTACCTAGCCAGTGTCTAGCCTGTGCCTAGCCAGTGTCTAGCCTGTACCCAGCCAGTTTCTAGCCTGTGTCTAGCCTGTGTCTAGCCTGTGTCTAGCCTGTGTCTAGCCTGTGTCTAGCCTGTGTCCAGCCTGTGTCTAGCCTTTTTCTAGCCTGTGTCTAGCATGTGCCTAGCCTCTGCCTAGCCTGTGCCTAGCCTGTACCTAGCCAGTGCCTAGCCAGTGCCTAGCCAGTGCCTAGCCAGTGCCTAGCCTGTACCTAGCCAGTGCCTAGCCTGTACCTAGCCAGTGTCTAGCCTGTGCCTAGCCAGTGTCTAGCCTGTACCCAGCCAGTTTCTAGCCTGTGTCTAGCCTGTGCTTAGCCAGTAACTAGACTGTGCCAAGCCAGTGTCTAGCCTGTGTCAAGCCTGTGCCTTGCCTGAGACTGGCATGTGCATAGCGTGTTCCGAGCCAGTGTCTAGCCAGTGCCTAACCTATGCCTAGCCATTGCCTAGCCTGTGCCTAGCCAGTGTCTAGCCTTTGTCTAGCCAGTGTCTAGACTTTGTCTACCCTGTGCATAGCTAGAGTCTAGCCTGTACCTAGCCTGTGCATAGCCTCTACCTAGCCTGTGCCTAGCCTGTGCCTAGCCTGTGCCTAGCCTGTGCCTAGCCTGTGCCTAGCCAGTGCCTAGCCTGTGCCTAGCCAGTGCCTAGCCTGTGCCTAGCCAGTGTCAAGCCTTTGTCTAGCCAGTATCTAGACTTTGTCTACACTGTGCATAGCTAGAGTCTAACCTGTGCCTAGCCTGTGCTTAACTTGTGACTAGCTTGTGTCTAGCCTGTGTCTAGCCTGTGTCTAGCCTGTGTCTAGCCTGTGTCTAGCCTGTGTCTAGCCAAAGCCTAGCCTGTGCCTAGCCAGTGTCTAGCTTTTGTCTAGCCTGTGCATAGCCAGAGTCTAGCCTGTACCTAGCCTGTGTCTAGCATGTGTCTAGCCTGTGTCTAGCCTGTGCCTAGCCTGTGCCTAGCCTGTGTCTAGCCTGTGCCGAACCTGTGTCTAGGCTGTGTCTAGCCTGTGTCTAGCCTGTGTCTAGCCTGTGTTTAGCCTGTGTCTAGCCTGTGCTAGCCTATGTCTAGCTTGTGTCTAGCCTGTGTCTAGCCTGTGTTTAGCCTCTGTTTAGCCTGTGTCTAGCCTGTGTCTAGCCTGTGTCTAGCCTGTGTCTAGCCTGTGCCTTGCCTGAGACTGGCATGTGGATAGCGTGTGCCTACCCAGTGTCTAGCCAATGCCTAGCCTGTGCCTAGCCTGTGCCTAGCCTGTGCCTAGCCTGTGCCTAGCCTGTGCCTAGCCTGTGCCTAGCCTGTGCCTAGCCTGTGCCTAGCCAGTGTCTAGCCTTTGTCTAGCCTGTGCATATCCAGAGTCTAGCCAGTGTATAGCCTCTGTCTAGCCTGTGTCTAGTCTGTGTCTTGACGGTGTCTAGCCTGTGTCTAGCCTGTGTCTAGCCTGTGTCTAGCCTGTGCCTTGCCTGAGACTGGCATGTGGATAGCGTGTGCCTACCCAGTGTCTAGCCAATGCCTAGCCTGTGCCTAGCCTGTGCCTAGCCAGTGTCTAGCCTTTGTCTAGCCTGTGTCTTGCCTGTGTCTAGCCTGTATCTAGCCTGTGTCTAGCCTGTGTCTAGCCTGTGTCTAGCCTGTGCCTAGCCTGTGCCTAGCCTGTGCCTAGCCTGTGTCTAGCTTGTGCCTAGCCTGTGTCTAGCCTGTGTCTAGCCTGTGCCCAACCTGTGTCTAGCCTGTGTCTAGCCTATGTCTAGCCTGTGTCTAGCCTGTGTCTAGCCTGTGTCTAGCCTGTGCCCAACCTGTGTCTAGCCTGTGTCTAGCCTGTGTCTAGCCTGTGTCTAGCATGTGTCTAGCCTGTGTCTAGCCTGTGTCTGGCCTGTGTCTAGCATGTGTCTAGCCTGTGTCTAGCCTGTGTCTAGCCTCTGTCTAGCCTGTGTCTAGCCTGTGTCTAGCCTGTGTCTAGCCTGTGTCTAGCCTGCGTCTAACCTGTGTCTAGCCTGTGTCTAGCCTGTGTTTAGCCTGTGTCTAGCCTGTGTTTAGCCTATGTCTAGGCTGTGTCTAGCCTGTGTCTAGCCTGTGTCTAGCCAGTGCCCAACCTGTGTCTAGCCTGTGTCTAGCCTGTGTTTAGCCTGTGTCTAGCCTGTGTCTAGCCTGTGTCTAGCCTGTGTCTAGTCTCTGTCTAGCCTGTGTCTAGCCTGTGTCTAGCCTGTGTCTAGCCTGTGGCTAGCCTGTGCCTTGCCTGAGACTGGCATGTGGATAGCGTGTGCCTACCCAGTGTCTAGCCAATGCCTAGCCTGTGCCTAGCCTGTGCATATCCAGAGTCTAGCCAGTGTATAGCCTCTGTCTAGCCTGTGTCTAGTCTGTGTCTTGACGGTGTCTAGCCTGTGCCTAGCCTGTCTAGCCTGTGCCTAGCTTTTGGCTACCCTGTTTCTAGCCTGTGTCTAGCCTGTGTCTAGCCTGTGTCTAGCCAGTGTCTAGCCTGTACCCAGCCAGTGTCTAGCCTTTGTCTAGCATTTGCCTAGCCAGTGTCTAGTCTGTGCCAAGCCAGTGTCTAGCCTGTGCCTAGCCAGTGTCTAACCTGTGTATAGCCTGTGCCTTGCCTGTGACTTGCATGTGCATAGCCTGTGCCTAGCCAGTGTCTAGCCTGTGCCTTGCCTGAGACTGGCATGTGCATAGCGTGTTCCGAGCCAGTGTCTAGCCAGTGCCTAGCCTGTGCCTAGCCAGTGTCTAGCGTTTGTCTAGTCTGTGCCTAGCCAGTGTCTAGCCTGTGTCTAGCCTGTGCCTAGCCTATGACTAGCCTGTGCCTAGCCTATGCCTAGCCTGTGCCTAGCCTGTGCCTCGCCTGTGCCTAGCCTGTGCCTCGTCTGTCCCTAGCCTGTGCCGAGCCTGTGTCTAGCCTGTGTCTAGCCTGTGGGTAGCCTTTGTCTTTCCTGTGTCTAGCCTGTGTCTAGCCTGTGTCTAGCCTGTGTCTAGCCTGTGTCTAGCCTGTGTCTAGCCTGTGTCTAGCCTGTGTCTAGCCTGTGTCTAGCCTGTGCCTAGCCTGTGCCTAGCCTGTGCCTAGCTTGTGGCTAGCCTGTGCCCAACCTGTGCCTAGCCTGTGTCTAGCCTGTGTCTAGCCTGTGTCTAGCCTGTGTCTAGCCTGTGTCTAGCCTGTGCCTTGCCTGAGACTGGCATGTGGATAGCGTGTGCCTAGCCAGTGTCTAGCCAGTGCCTAGCCTGTGCCTAGCCTGTGCCTAGCCTGTGCCTAGCCAGTGTCTAGCCTTTGTCTAGCCTGTGCATAGCCAGAGTCTAGCCAGTGTATAGCCTCTGTCTAGCCTGTGTCTAGTCTGTATCTTGACGGTGTCTAGCTTGTTTCTAGCTTGTGCCTATACTGTGCCTAGCCTGTGCCTAGCCTGTGCCTAGCCTGTGCCTAGCCTGTGCCTAGCCTGTGTCTAGCCTGTGCCTAGCCTGTGTCTAGCTTGTGCCTAGCCTGTGTCTAGCCTGTGTCTAGCCTGTGCCCAACCTGTGTTTAGCCTGTGTCTAGCCTGTGTCTAGCCTGTGTCTAGCCTGTGTCTAGCCTATGTCTAGCCTGTTTCTAGCCTGTGTCTAGCCTGTGTCTAGCCTGTGTCTAGCCTCTGTCTACCCTGTGTCTAGCCTGTGTCTAGCCTGTGTCTAGCCTGTGTCTAGCCTATGTCTAGCCTGTGTCTAGCCTGTGTCTAGCCTGTGCCTTGCCTGAGACTGGCATGTGGATAGCGTGTGCCTTCCCAGTGTCTAGCCAATGCCTAGCCTGTGCCTAGCCTGTGCCTAGCCAGTGTCTAGCCTTTGTCTAGCCTGTGTCTTGCCTGTGTCTAGCCTGTATCTAGCCTGTGTCTAGCCTGTGTCTAGCCTGTGTCTAGCCTGTGCCTAGCCTTTGCCTAGCCTGTGCCTAGCCTGTGTCTAGCTTGTGCCTAGCCTGTGTCTAGCCTGTGTCTAGCCTGTGCCCAACCTGTGTCTAGCCTGTGTCTAGCCTGTGTCTAGCCTGTGTCTAGCCTGTGCCCAACCTGTGCCTAGCCTGTGTCTAGCCTGTGTCTAGCCTGTGTTTAGCCTGTGTCTAGCCTGTGTCTAGCCTATGTCTAGCCTGTGTCTAGCCTGTGTCTAGCCTGTGTCTAGCCTGTGCCCAACCTGTGTCTAGCCTGTGTCTAGCCTGTGTCTAGCCTGTGTCTAGCATGTGTCTAGCCTGTGTCTAGCCTGTGTCTGGCCTGTGTCTAGCATGTGTCTAGCCTGTGTCTAGCCTGTGTCTAGCCTCTGTCTAGCCTGTGTCTAGCCTGTGTCTAGCCTGTGTCTAGCCTGTGTCTAGCCTGCGTCTAACCTGTGTCTAGCCTGTGTCTAGCCTGTGTTTAGCCTGTGTCTAGGCTGTGTCTAGCCTATGTCTAGGCTGTGTCTAGCCTGTGTCTAGCCTTTGTCTAGCCAGTGCCCAACCTGTGTCTAGCCTGTGTCTAGCCTGTGTCTAGCCTGTGTCTAGCCTGTGTCTAGCCTGTGTCTATTCTCTGTCTAGCCTGTGTCTAGCCTGTGTCTAACCTGTGTCTAGCCTGTGTCTAGCCTGTGTATAGCATGTGCCTTGCCTGTGACTGACATGTGCATAGCCTGTGCTAGCCAGTGTCTAGCCTGTGTCAAGCCTGTGCCTTGCCTGAGACTGGCATGTGGATAGCGTGTGCCTACCCAGTGTCTAGCCAATGCCTAGCCTGTGCCTAGCCTGTGCATAGCCAGAGTCTAGCCAGTGTATAGCCTCTGTCTAGCCTGTGTCTAGTCTGTGTCTTGACGGTGTCTAGCCTGTGCCTAGCCTGTGCCTAGCTTGTGGCTAGCCTGTGCCCAACCTGTGCCTAGCCTGTGTCTAGCCTGTGTCTAGCCTGTGTCTAGCCTGTGTCTAGCCTGTGTCTAGCCTCTGTCTAGCCTGTATCTAGCCTGTGTCTAGCCTGTGTCTAGCCTGTGTCTAGCCTGTGTATAGCCTGTGCCTTGCCTGTGACTTACATGTGCATAGCCTGTGCTAGCCAGTGTCTAGCCTGTGTCAAGCCTGTGCCTTGCCTGAGACTGGCATGTGCATAGCGTGTTCCGAGCCAGTGTCTAGCCAGTGCCTAGCCTTTGTCTAGCCATTGTCTAGCCTGTGCCCAGCCAGTGTCTAGCCTGTGTCTAGCCTGTGCCTAGCCTGTGCCTAGCCTGTGCCTAGCCAGTGCCTAGCCTGTGCCTAGCCTGTGCCTAGCCAGTATCTAGCCTTTGTCTAGCCTGTGCATAGCCAGAGTCTAGCCAGAGTATAGCCTCTGTCTAGCCTGTGTCTAGTCTGTATCTTGACGGTGTCTAGCCTGTTTCTAGCCTGTGCCTATCCTCTGCCTAGCCTGTGCCTAGCTTGTGCCTAGCCTGTGTCTAATTTGTGCCTAGCCTGTGTCTAGCTTGTGCCTGGCCTGTGTCTAGCCTGTGTCTAGCCTGTGTCTAGCCTGTGTCTAGCCTGTGTCTAGCCTGTGCCCAACCTGTGCCTAGCCTGTGTCTAGCCTGTGTCTAGCCTGTGTCTAGCCTGTGTTTAGCCTGTGTCTAGCCTGTGTCTAGCCTATGTCTAGCCTGTGTCTAGCCTGTGCCCAACCTGTGCCTAGCCTGTGTCTAGCCTGTGTCTAGCCTGTGTCTAGCCTGTGTCTAGCCTGTGTCTAGCCTGTGCCTAGCCTGTGCCTAGCCTGTGCCTAGCTTGTGGCTAGCCTGTGCCCAACCTGTGCCTAGCCTGTATCTAGCCTGTGTCTAGCCTGTGTCTAGCCTGTGTCTAGCCTGTGTCTAGCCTGTGCCTTGCCTGAGACTGGCATGTGGATAGCGTGTGCCTAGCCAGTGTCTAGCCAGTGCCTAGCCTGTGCCTAGCCTGTGCCTAGCCAGTGTCTAGCCTTTGTCTAGCCTGTGCATAGCCAGAGTCTAGCCAGTGTATAGCCTCTGTCTAGCCTGTGTCTAGTCTGTATCTTGACGGTGTCTAGCTTGTTTCTAGCTTGTGCCTATCCTGTTCCTAGCCTGTGCCTAGCCTGTGCCTAGCCTGTGCCTAGCCTGTGCCTAGCCTGTGCCTAGCCTGTGCCTAGTCTGTGCCTAGCCTGTGCCTAGCCTGTGCCTAGCCTGTGCCTAGCCTGTGCCTAGCCTGTGCCTAGCCTGTGCCTAGCCTGTGTCTAGCCTGTGCCTAGCCTGTGTCTAGCTTGTGCCTAGCCTGTTTCTAGCCTGTGTCTAGCCTGTGTCTAGCCTGTGTCCAGCCTGTGTCTAGCCTGTGTCTAGCCTGTGTCTAGCCTGTGTCTAGCCTGTGTCTAGCCTGTGATTAGCCTGTGTCTAGCCTGTGTCTAGCCTATGTCTAGCCTGTTTCTAGCCTGTGTCTAGCCTGTGTCTAGCCTGTGTCTAGCCTCTGTCTACCCTGTGTCTAGCCTGTGTCTAGCCTGTGTCTAGCCTGTGTCTAGCCTGTGTCTAGCCTATGTCTAGCCTGTGTCTAGCCTGTGTCTAGCCTGTGCCTTGCCTGAGACTGGCATGTGGATAGCGTGTGCCTACCCAGTGTCTAGCCAATGCCTAGCCTGTGCCTAGCCTGTGCCTAGCCTGTGCCTAGCCAGTGTCTAGCCTTTGTCTAGCCTGTGTCTTGCCTGTGTCTAGCCTGTATCTAGCCTGTGTCTAGCCTGTGTCTAGCCTGTGTCTAGCCTGTGTCTAGCCTGTGCCCAACCTGTGTCTAGCCTGTGTCTAGCCTGTGTCTAGCCTGTGTCTAGCCTGTGTCTAGCTTGTGCCTAGCCTGTGTCTAGCCTGTGTCTAGCCTGTGCCCAACCTGTGCCTAGCCTGTGTCTAGCCTGTGTCTAGCCTGTGTTTAGCCTGTGTCTAGCCTGTGTCTAGCCTATGTCTAGCCTGTGTCTAGCCTGTGTCTAGCCTGTGCCCAACCTGTGTCTAGCCTGTGTCTAGCCTGTGTCTAGCCTGTGTCTAGCATGTGTCTAGCCTGTGTCTAGCCTGTGTCTGGCCTGTGTCTGGCATGTGTCTAGCCTGTGTCTAGCCTGTGTCTAGCCTCTGTCTAGCCTGTGTCTAGCCTGTGTCTAGCCTGTGTCTAGCCTGTGTCTAGCCTGCGTCTAACCTGTGTCTAGCCTGTGTCTAGCCTGTGTTTAGCCTGTGTCTAGCCTGTGTCTAGCCTATGTCTAGGGCTGTGTCTAGCCTGTGTCTAGCCTGTGTCTAGCCAGTGCCCAACCTGTGTCTAGCCTGTGTCTAGCCTGTGTTTAGCCTGTGTCTAGCCTGTGTCTAGCCAGTGTCTAGCCTGTGCCTAGCCAGTGTCTAGCCTGTGCCCAGCCAGTGTCTAGCCTGTGCCTAGCCAGTGTCTAGCCTGTGCCTAGCCAGTGTCTAGCCTGTGCCTAGCCAGTGTCTAGCCTGTGCCCAGCCAGTGTCTAGCCTGTACCTAGCCAGTTTGTAGCCTGTGTCTAGCCTGTGCTTAGCCAGTGTCTAGTCTGTGCCAAGCCAGTGTCTAGCCTGTGCCTAGCCTGTGCCTAGCTTGTGGCTAGCCTGTGCCCAACCTGTACCTAGCCAGTTTGTAGCCTTTTTCTAGCCTGTGCTTAGCCAGTGTCTAGTCTGTGCCAAGCCAGTGTCTAGCCTGTGCCTAGCCTGTGCCTAGCTTGTGGCTAGCCTGTGCCCAACCTGTACCTAGCCAGTTTGTAGCCTGTGTCTAGCCTGTGCTTAGCCAGTGTCTAGTCTAGGCCAAGCCAGTGTCTAGCCTGTGCCTAGCCTGTGCGTAGCCTGTGCCTAGCCTGTGCCTAGCTTGTGGCTAGCCTGTGCCCAACCTGTGCCTAGCCTGTGTCTAGCGTGTGTCTAGCCTGTGTCTAGCCTGTGTTTAGCCTGTGTCTAGCCTGTGTCTAGCCAGTGTCTAGCCTGTGCCTAGCCAGTGTCTAGCCTGTGCCCAGCCAGTGTCTAGCCTGTGCCTTGCCAGTGTCTAGCGTGTGCCTACCCAGTGTCTATCCAATGCCTAGCCTGTGCCTAGCCTGTGCATAGCCAGAGTCTAGCCAGTGTATAGCCTCTGTCTAGCCTGTGTCTAGTCTGTGTCTTGACGGTGTCTAGCCTGTGCCTAGCCTGTGCCTAGCTTGTGGCTAGCCTGTGCCCAACCTGTGCCTAGCCTGTGTCTAGCCTGTGTCTAGCCTGTGTCTAGCCTGTGTCTAGCCTCTGTCTAGCCTGTATCTAGCCTGTGTCTAGCCTGTGTCTAGCCTGTGTCTAGCCTGTGTATAGCCTGTGCCTTGCCTGTGACTGACATGTGCATAGCCTGTGCTAGCCAGTGTCTAGCCTGTGTCAAGCCTGTGCCTTGCCTGAGACTGGCATGTGCATAGCGTGTTCCGAGCCAGTGTCTAGCCAGTGCCTAGCCTTTGTCTAGCCATTGTCTAGCCTGTGCCCAGCCAGTGTCTAGCCTGTGTCTAGCCTGTGCCTAGCCTGTGCCTAGCCTGTGCCTAGCCTGTGCCAAGCCAGTGTCTAGCCTGTGCCTAGCCAGTGTCTAACCTGTGCCTTGCCTGAGACTGGCATGTGCATAGCGTGTTCCGAGCCAGTGTCTAGCCAGTGCCTAGCCTGTGTCTAGCTTGTGCCTAGCCTATGCCTAGCCTGTGCCTAGCCTATGCCTAGCCTGTGCCTAGCCTATGCCTAGCCAGTGCCTAGCCTGTACCTAGCCAGTGTCTAGCCTGTGCCTAGCCATTGTCTAGCCTGTACCCAGCCAGTGTCTAGCCTGTGTCTAGCCTGTGCCTAGCCAGTGTTTAGCCTGTGCCTAGCCAGTGTCTAGCCTGTGCCTAGCCAGTGTCTAGCCTGTGCCTAGCCAGTGTCTAGCCTGTGCCTAGCCAGTGTCTAGCCTGTGCCTAGCCAGTGTCTAGCCTGTGCCTAGCCAGTGTCTAGCCTGTGCCCAGCCAGTGTCTAGCCTGTACCCAGCCAGTTTGTAGCCTGTGTCTAGCCTGTGCTTAGCCAGTGTCTAGTCTGTGCCAAGCCAGTGTCTAGCCTGTGCCTAGCCTGTGCCTAGCCTGTGCCTAGCCTGTGCCTAGCCTGTGCCTAGCCTGTGCCCAACCTGTACCTAGCCAGTTTGTAGCCTGTGTCTAGCCTGTGCTTAGCCAGTGTCTAGTCTGTCCCAAGCCAGTGTCTAGCCTGTGCCTAGCCTGTGCCTAGCCTGTGCCTAGCCTGTGCCTAGCTTGTGGCTAGCCTGTGCCCAACCTGTGCCTAGCCTGTGTCTAGCGTGTGCCTAGCCAGTGCCTAGCCAGTGCCTAGCCTGTGCCTAGCCTGTGCCTAGCCTGTGCCTAGAAAGTATCTAGCCTTTGTCTAGCCTGTGCATAGCCAGAGTCTAGCCAGAGTATAGCCTCTGTCTAGCCTGTGTCTAGTCTGTATCTTGACGGTGTCTAGCCTGTTTCTAGCCTGTGCCTATCCTGTGCCTAGCCTGTGCCTAGCCTGTGCCTAGCTTGTGCCTAGCCTGTGTCTAGCCTGTGTCTAAGCTGTGCCTAGCCTGTGTCTAGCGTGTGCCTAGCCTGTGTCTAGCCTGTGTCTAGCCTGTGTCTAGCCTGTGTCTAGGCTGTGCCCAACCTGTGCCTAGCCTGTGTCTAGCCTGTGTCTAGCCTGTGTCTAGCCTGTGTCTAGCCTGTGTTTAGCCTGTGTCTAGCCTGTGTCTAGCCTATGTCTAGCCTGTGTCTAGCCTGTGCCCAACCTGTGCCTAGCCTGTGTCTAGCCTGTGTCTAGCCTGTGTCTAGCCTGTGTCTAGCCTGTGCCTAGCCTGTGCCTAGCCTGTGCCTAGCTTGTGGCTAGCCTGTGCCCAACCTGTGCCTAGCCTGTGTCTAGCCTGTGTCTAGCCTGTGTCTAGCCTTGCCTGAGACTGGCATGTGGATAGCGTGTGCCTAGCCAGTGTCTAGCCAGTGCCTAGCCTGTGCCTAGCCTGTGCCTAGCCAGTGTCTTGCCTTTGTCTAGCCTGTGCATAGCCAGAGTCTAGCCAGAGTATAGCCTCTGTCTAGCCTGTGTCTAGTCTGTATCTTGACGGTGTCTAGCCTGTTTCTAGCCTGTGCCTATTCTGTGCCTAGCCTGTGCCTAGCTTGTGCCTAGCCTGTGTCTAGCCTGTGTCTAGCCTGTGCCTAGCCTGTGTCTAGCTTGTGCCTAGCCTGTGTCTAGCCTGTGTCTAGCCTGTGTCTAGCCTGTGTCTAGCCTGTGTCTAGCCTGTGTCTAGCCTGTGTCTAGCCTGTGCCCAACCTGTGCCTAGCCTGTATCTAGCCTGTGTCTAGCCTGTGTCTAGCCTGTGTTTAGCCTGTGTCTAGCCTGTGTCTAGCCTATGTCTAGCCTGTGTCTAGCCTATGTCTAGCCTGTGTCTAGCCTGTGTCTAGCTTGTGTCTAGCCTGTGTCTAGCCTCTGTCTAGCCTGTGTCTAGCCTGTGTCTAGCCTGTGTCTAGCCTGTGTCCAGCCTGTGTCTAGCCTTTGTCTAGCCTGTGTCTAGCCTGTGTCTAGCCTGTGCCTTGCCTGTGCCTTGCCTGAGACTGGCATGTGGATAGCGTGTGCCTACCCAGTGTCTAGCCAATGCCTAGCCTGTGCCTAGCCTGTGCCTAGCCAGTGCCTTGCCTGAGACTGGCATGTGGATAGCGTGTGCCTACCCAGTGTCTAGCCAATGCCTAGCCTGTGTCTAGCCTTTGTCTAGCCTGTGTCTTGCCTGTGTCTAGCCTGTGTCTAGCCTGTGTCTAGCCTGTGTCTAGCCTATGTCTAGCCTGTGTCTAGCCTGTGCCTAGCCTGTGCCTAGCCTGTGCCTAGCCTGTGTCTAGCCTGTGTCTAGCCTGTGTCTAGCCTCTGTCTAGCCTGTGTCTAGCCTCTGTCTAGCCTGTGTCTAGCCTGTGTCTAGCCTGTGTCTAGCCTCTGTCTAGCCTGTGTCTAGCCTGTGTCTAGCCTGTGTCTAGCCTGAGACTGGCATGTGGATAGCGTGTGGATAGCGTGTGCCTACCCAGTGTCTAGCCAATGCCTAGCCTGTGCCTAGCCTGTGCCTAGTCTGTGCCTAGCCAGTGTCTAGCCTTTGTCTAGCCTGTGTCTAGCCTGTGTCTTGCCTGTGTCTAGCCTGTGTCTAGCCTGTGTCTAGCCTGTGTCTAACCTGTGTCTAGCCTGTGCCTAGCCTGTGCCTAGCCTGTGTCTAGCTTGTGCCTAGCCTGTGTCTAGCCTGTGTCTAGCCTGTGCCCAACCTGTGTCTAGCCTGTGTCTAGCCTGTGTCTAGCCTGTGTTTAGCCTGTGTCTAGCCTGTGTCTAGCCTGTGTCTAGCCTGTGTCTAGCCTGTGTCTAGCCTGTGTCTAGCCTGTGTCTAGCCTGTGTCTAGCTTGTGTCTAGCCTGTGTCTAGCCTGTGTCTAGCTTGTGCCTAGCCTGTGTCTAGCCTGTGTCTAGCCTGTGCACAACCTGTGTTTAGCCTGTGTCTAGCCTGTTTCTAGCCTGTGTCTAGCCTGTGTCTAGCCTGTGTCTAGCCTGTGTCTAGCCTGAGTCTAGCCTGTGTCTAGCCTGTGTCTAGCCTGTGTCTAGCCTGTGTCTAGCCTGTGTCTAGCCTGTGTCTAGCCTGTGTCTAGCTTGTGTCTAGCCTGTGTCTAGCCTGTGTCTAGCTTGTGCCTAGCCTGTGTCTAGCCTGTGTCTAGCCTGTGCCCAACCTGTGTTTAGCCTGTGTCTAGCCTGTTTCTAGCCTGTGTCTAGCCTGTGTCTAGCCTGTGTCTAGCCTCTGTCTAGCCTGTGTCTAGCCTGTGTCTAGCCTGTGTTTAGCCTGTGTCTAGCCTGTGTCTAGCCTGTGTCTAGCCTGTATCTAGCCTGTGTCTAGCCTGTGTGTAGCCTTTGTCTAGCCTGTGCCTAGCTTGTGCCTAGCCTGTGCCTAGCCTGTGTCTAGCTTGTGCCTAGCCTGTGTATAGCCTGTGTCTAGCGTGTGCCCAACCTGTGTCTAGCCTGTGTCTAGCCTGTGTCTAGCCTGTGTCTAGCCTGTGTCTAGCCTGTGTCTAGCCTGTGTCTAGCCTGTGTCTAGCCTGTGTCTAGCTTGTGCCTAGCCTGTGTCTAGCCTGTGTCTAGCCTGTGCCCAACCTGTGCCTAGCCTGTGTCTAGCCTGTGTCTAGCCTGTGTTTAGCCTGTGTCTAGCCTGTGTCTAGCTTATGTCTAGCCTGTGTCTAGCCTGTGTCTAGCCTGTGTCTAGCCTGTGCCCAACCTGTGTCTAGCCTGTGTCTAGCCTGTGTCTAGCCTGTGTCTAGCCTGTGTCTAGCATGTGTCTAGCCAGTGTCTAGCCTGTGTCTGGCCTGTGTCTAGCATGTGTCTAGCCTGTGTCTAGCCTGTGTCTAGCCTCTGTTTAGCCTGTGTCTAGCCTGTGTCTAGCCTGTGTCTAGCCTGTGTCTAGCCTGCGTCTAACCGGTGTCTAGCCCGTGTCTAGTCTGTGTTTAGCCTGTGTCTAGCCTGTGTCTAGCCTATGTCTAGCCTGTGTCTAGCCTGTGTCTAGCCTGTGTCTAGCCTGTGCCCAACCTGTGTCTAGCCTGTGTCTAGCCTGTGTCTAGCCTATGTCTAGCCTGTGTCTAGCCTGTGTCTAGCCTGTGTCTAGCCTGTGTCTAGTCTATGTCTAGTCTATGTCTAGCCTGTGTCTAGCCTGTGTCTAGCCTGTGTCTAGCCTGTGTCTAGCCTGTGGCTAGCCTGTGCCTTGCCTGAGACTGGCATGTGGATAGCGTGTGCCTACCCAGTGTCTAGCCAATGCCTAGCCTGTGCCTAGCCTGTGCATAGCCAGAGTCTAGCCAGTGTATAGCCTCTGTCTAGCCTGTGTCTAGTCTGTGTCTTGACGGTGTCTAGCCTGTGCCTAGCCTGTGCCTAGCTTGTGGCTAGCCTGTGCCCAACCTGTGCCTAGCCTGTGTCTAGCCTGTGTCTAGCCTCTGTCTAGCCTGTATCTAGCCTGTGTCTAGCCTGTGTCTAGCCTGTATCTAGCCTGTGTATAGCCTGTGCCTTGCCTGTGACTGACATGTGCATAGCCTGTGCTAGCCAATGTCTAGCCTGTGTCAAGCCTGTGCCTTGCCTGAGACTGGCATGTGCATACCGTGTTCCGAGCCAGTGTCTAGCCAGTGCCTAGCCTTTGTCTAGCCATTGTCTAGCCTGTGCCCAGCCAGGGTCTAGCCTGTGTCTAGCCTGTGCCTAGCCTGTGCCTAGCCTGTGCCTAGCCTGTGCCTAGCTTGTGCCTAGCCTGTGTCTAGCCTGTGTCTAACCTGTACCTAGCCTGTGTCTAGCTTGTGCCTAGCCTGTGTCTAGCCTGTGTCTAGCCTCTGTCTAGCCTGTGTCTAGCCTGTGTCTAGCCTGTGCCCAACCTGTGCCTAGCCTGTGTCTAGCCTGTGTCTAGCCTGTGTCTAGCCTGTGTCTAGCCTGTGTCTAGCCTGTGTTTAGCCTGTGTCTAGCCTGTGTCTAGCCTATGTCTAGCCTGTGTCTAGCATGTGTCTAGCCTATGTCTAGCCTGTGTCTAGCCTGTGTCTAGCCTGTGTCTAGCCTGTGTCTAGCCTGTGCCTAGCCTGTGCCTAGCCTGTGCCTAGCTTGTGGCTAGCCTGTGCCCAACATGTGCCTAGCCTGTGTCTAGCCTGTGTCTAGCCTGTGCCTTGCCTGAGACTGGCATGTGGATAGCGTGTGCCTAGCCAGTGTCTAGCCAGTGCCTAGCCTCTGTCTAGCCTGTGTCTAGTCTGTATCTTGACGGTGTCTAGCCTGTTTCTAGCCTGTGCCTATTCTGTGCCTAGCCTGTGCCTAGCTTGTGCCTAGCCTGTGTCTAGCCTGTGTCTAGCCTGTGCCTAGCCTGTGTCTAGCTTGTGTCTAGCCTGTGTCTAGCCTGTGTCTAGCCTGTGTCTAGCCTGTGTCTAGCCTGTGTCTAGACTGTGTCTAGCCTGTGTCTAGCCTCTGTCTAGCCTGTGTCTAGCCTGTGTCTAGCCTGTGTCTAGCCTGTGTCTAGCCTGTGTCTAGCCTGTGTCTAGCCTGTGTCTAGCCTGTGTCTAGCTTATGTCTAGCCTGTGTCTAGCCTGTGTCTAGCCTGTGCCTTGCCTGAGACTGGCATGTGGATAGCGTGTGCCTACCCAGTGTCTAGCCAATGCCTAGCCTGCGTCTAGCCTTTGTCTAGCCTGTGTCTTGCCTGTGTCTAGCCTGTGTCTAGCCTGTGTCTAGCCTGTGTCTAGCCTGTGTCTAGCCTGTGTCTAGCCTGTGCCTAGCCTGTGCCTAGCCTGTGCCTAGCCTGTGCCTAGCCTGTGCCTAGCCTGTGTCTAGCCTGTGTCTAGCCTGTGTCTAGCCTATGTCTAGACTGTGTCTAGCCTGTGTCTAGCCTCTGTCTAGCCTGTGTCTAGCCTGTGTCTAGCCTGTGTCTAGCCTGTGTCTAGCTTATGTCTAGCCTGTGTCTAGCCTGTGTCTAGCCTGTGCCTTGCCTGAGACTGGCATGTGGATAGCGTGTGCCTACCCAGTGTCTAGCCAATGCCTAGCCTGTGCCTAGCCTGTGCCTAGTCTGTGCCTAGCCAGTGTCTAGCCTTTGTCTAGCCTGTGTCTAGCCTGTGTCTTGCCTGTGTCTAGCCTGTGTCTAGCCTGTGTCTAGCCTGTGTCTAGCCTGTGTCTAGCCTGTGTCTAGCCTGTGCCTAGCCTGTGTCTAGCCTGTGTCTAGCCTGTGTCTATCCTCTGTCTAGCCTGTGTCTAGCCTGTGTCTAGCCTGTGTCTAGCCTGTGTCTAGCCTGTGTCTAGCCTGTGTCTAGCCTGTGTCTAGCCTGTGTCTAGCCTGTGTCTAGCCTGTGTCTAGCCTGTGTCTAGCCTGTGTCTAGCCTGTGCCTAGCCTGTGTCTAGCCTGTGTCTAGCTCAGTCTGGCTCTAGCCTGTGTCTAGCCTGTGTCTAGCCTGTGTCTAGCCTGTGTCTAGCCTGTGTCTAGCCTGTGTCTAGCCTGTGTCTAGCCTGTGTCTAGCCTGTGTCAGTGTCTAGCCTGTGTCTAGCCTGTGTCTAGCCTGTGTCTAGCCTGTGTCTAGCCTGTGTCTAGCCTGTGTCTAGCCTGTGTCTAGCCTGTGTCTAGCCT